>JAZBHA010000084.1:73045-95493 GCA_037464855.1 Iselma pallidipennis | reverse complement strand
TATCGGATTAAAATTGAGATATTTAACGTTCACACTAACGAGATGTTCACAGTAGCGCATATTCACGTTAGCGAGATTCTACTGTAGTTAAAAGGGATGAAAATGCTGTACCGTAAAATGGTTTTGGTATATAGTTGTCTGGCGAACTGAGTACAGTGTGATACTCGGTGAGCTGTAATAACCGCATTATTTATTTACCCTGGGGATATGCACTCATGCGATCTCGTATTCGTTCGCCATTATTAAAAATAAATCTGCTTTTTCGCCCCCAGGTTTTTTCTCTAGCTAGTTTAGTTATATAGGTATAGTATGTGTATGAGTTGTAGGTATACTGTATATTATGTATAACTATATGTACGTAGATGGACGTGGATGTGGTTACTACCACTATGTATCCGCCCCTCTTTTCGACAACGATACCACCCTAGATTTAATGCGCCCCAAACACACAACTATTAACGTGTTCAACCATCAATTTATTGGCGAGTTTTATTTCCGGTTTTACTAGAACCGTTACCATTATGCCATAGTAACACCGCCTATATGTATTTCTATTTGTTTTCTACGAATGTTTTAATTCATTGTTTATTCATTATTATTATTAATACGAAAAAGGATATCATTGTTAAACGGGTGATAACAGTCATTTGCTTACAGAGGAATGTTGAAAATCTATTAAATAACATTGTTTTATACTTATTAACATTATTTATAGCTTCCTCTGTTTAAGTAAGCATATATAATACTTATGTACGCTAATTATGAATAATTCACATTTGTTTCAACTTAAAAACAGAAGCACTCCAAATACAAAAAGACATGAATTATTCAAAAAAAAAAAATTTTTGTTATAGAGTGCAGTATCTTCGGGTCCTAGTCAGCCGTCCTCACCTCCGTCTAGTATGGCAGTAACTTCAACAGCCCCAACGCCGGGCAGTCCACCGGCACCCCCACAAAGATGCTGTGATACAGGAAGGCCCCTGTTTACTGATCCGATTACCGGCCAAAGTGTGTGCTCGTGTCAGTATGAACTGTTAGGATATCAAAGGTTAGCCGGAGGTGTTCCAGGACTACCGGCATTATCAATGTACAGTGCCCCATATCCTGAAGGAATGGCAGCATACTTCCCAGCATTAGGAGCCGATCAAGCACCGTTTTACACATCAACGGTAAGTTAATTATTGTATGCAACTGATAAGTTTTTTCAATAAAAATATTTTTGTTATAAAACTGTTAACAAAACGATAATTAATATTTATTCTTTAAAAAATTATTATTGTCGTTACAATAACAAATTTCTTGTTTATTAAAGGTCAAGACCATAATTTTTAATAATCAAAATCGACTAAAATCGAACTTTCTAGAGCATATCATTCATTAAGTATAACTCACATCAGTACCTAATTAATCGCATCATATAACGAATATTTATTTATTTTATTATTAATTTTTCTAAATATACATAGCTTTCGTTTTGTTTAAACGTTTTCGGTAAAGTAGAAATATATGTTTTATTAAATATTATAAATAAATAAAATACAATTAAAGTTAATTTTCAATATATTGGTAATATTAAATTGCATCTGACATGAATTTATTGGCACTTAACTGTAAATGTGCCATTAATGGTTTGTTTTAAAATCGTTAAATAGATTTTTCTTTAATATCATAAATTTGTAATAACCACTAATACCGTTATTAGTGGTTATTACGTTCAGTCAGCCAAGCATTATACTTTATTTAGAAAAACGTTAAACGTTAACTAGAACTTAAATGTGAAGATTTTTACATAATTTCGACGAAAATATAATCTAGATTTCCTTTGGTATCGTCAGTTGTATATTGTTTTCCGTAAAGTTTACGAGTTCTCTTCTCAAAATTGCTATTGTATTTCCACTTACCTAACGCATTTCCATCCAGTGAATCTACTAACATAAATCTGTAGTTGAATATCCATTGTGTCATATAGCTTGTATTATATGTAGTTCTTATATTTTATTATACATCTGTCTTATAATTCAAGGATAAAATACAAAAATATGAAAAACAAGTCATTTTATACTAGATAGAAACACGGTAATTGTAATAAAATATTTAAATAATTTTGTGTGTTTTTAAAATGAGTTTTTCGGAACTCAGCAGTTGTTACGAATATAGAAGAAGATCTAGGAAATAATTATAACATTTAATATTTCAAAAAAAAAATTCATTTGCATTGCTTCCTAAGAATATTCAAAAATAACACTTCTCTCCATAATATTTTATCCACTTTATTATTGTATTTATATTAATTATTATGCCTACATTTCTCACACGAAACTGTAATTTTTAAATATTTACGAGCAATCAGAGGCGTACCATGTTAAAATTTGAGTTGAATGTGACTTTATAGAATACTGGAGTCGTTCTTCCGTGTTTTTGAGTTTACGAACCATCTAAAGGTGCATATACACGAAAAATTGCTCTCTTATAGCTTTTTCCCATCGGCTTATAAGAAGAAGAAAAATGATACCGTTATCTTTGTTTTTAGACAGAGAGGATACATCTGCCTCTATTTTTGGAAAGAAAGCGAAGAAAGTTACGAGATAAAAAACTCGCAGTGTACCTATACATACCATAATCAATTAAAAAATGACATGTCGTTGAATGTTATAAATTTTGCTGGAATCATATTTCCAAACTAGGTCTAAAGTACACTTGAAAGGGAGTAAAAGAACAACGTTGAACTCTATGCACGATTTGGAAAATGGGTGATTTGTTGATGATGACTCGATGACTCTCGGAAGATGAATGTGTATTCATTATAAATAAAAACTGGGTAAATGTAATTTCCACCTGAAAACGTGACTGGGGAAATTGCTGCTCAATTATTTTATTGATACGTAAAGTATTATTTTGATGATACGTTTCGATAATTAATGCTGACAAGTTGAAACATTGATTCCAAAAATTGAAACAAATTAATTTTCGAAAATAACATATCAATATTGATGCAAATTAATTTAAAAATAACATATCAAAATTGATATTTATTGAAATATCCATTTTAATATAGGTAATCAAACGATTTTATTTTAGAAAAATTCTAATTTAAAAAAGAATCGCTATTATCATAAATTATAGGAGGAGACTATTGTGAATTTTTCTTTGGTAAAAAAATTGGAGATGTCCAACAGTTAATTTGATTAATAGCTTTTAGGAAAGCGTTGAACTGTTAAGAATTTCCAGAATCCCTTTCATATTTTTCCATTTTCTTCATCAAAATCAGAAAATAAAGAAATAACTTCCTGCTAGGGGGGAATAGTTTTCGACGTTGTCACGTATAAGCAATCTGATGATCGTTATTGGAGTTTCTGGATTCATCGTCTTTTATGCCAATGGAATATTAATGATTATTGTTTATGCTATCTCAATCTATATGTGTCACATATTCGTAATAATTTATTGTTAAACCACTTGACTTTTAAGGTTTAATTTCAATTACAATTTAAAATTCAATTGTTCGTATATAGTATATACCTATATGTCGCAATCATAGGCTTTGCATATGAATACATCGGACAATTTGCTTTGTCATTATGAATAAATACCGGTGATTGTCCATTGAACTTGTATGAATTTCTGTCAATCAAAACAATCCATCATCAAACTTGTATATATAGGTAATTAATCATTAAGAACGGTTGCAAAATATTGAATTAATTGAATTGGTACGCTTTCCAATCAACAACAACAACAACAACAACAACAACACCAACAATAATACAAAAAACGAAGTTTGTATGTGAATGAGTATGGTATTTGATAACAAGGAAGCCAAGAAATGACAGGATTCGAATGTAATTAAGTTTCGAGTACCGGAGACCGTTTCTTCGGTTGGTATAATTCGTCCGACATGACAGTTAAAATTTAATTACGTGTCCAATGTAGTCGTTCTATGAATATGAATGTGTCCATTGTGAATCTTAACCCGGAGAGATTAACCGCGAAGAGCGAAGCAGAGGAGAACTTGTATGTAAACACGCCCGAAGATTATACAAAACGAAAATGTGTTTTGTCATAAATCAGGATTGGGACGTGTCTATATAACTTCATTACGGATTATTATATTAATCACGGGATGCTTGTGGTTTGACAATAGCCCTGACAGCTCTTCTCTTTATATGGACATTGCTATACGGTATATATGCTAGCTATAGGCTTTTAAATTATTTTAAATGCTCTTCGTTACCATGCTTTGACTGCTTGTTAATTGATGAGAATGTTGTGCTTGTTTTCTTTATATTAAAAGTGAAAAAAAATATCAAACCTATACACACACGCACAAATAGAAACCTCTTTATTAAAGGTGTAGTCCTAGGACAGTAATTTATTTAGAGGTAAATTTATATAGAGAATTATTCGAATGTTACTGTCAAGTTGCAACTCGTGTTTTGTTGTTGTTAGGGACATTACTGGGATCAAAGATAATGAGTTACTGAAGTGGATATCAGGACATGTCTGTTGCTAATCACCATCTCTGGAATTGCTAGGGCATACTGTTGTTTGGCAATCAAACTTTCAGACGTGAACACATGTTAACATGCTAGTTGATATTGTCTTTAAACCATTCTATGTTATATTAATACAGTACATTTACAGTTTGTGTTTGCGGTCATCCCGTTCCCCAAAATTATTTAATACTCCTACTAAAGTACAAATATTTAAAGTATCTACAAAACTTTATAGTGTTTTTATTATTTTTTACATCTAGAATTTATAATTATATTAACTAGTTCGAACAACACTATAAAATTATCATAACTTGTTTATTGCTTAATTTCTAATACAATTTTGCGACTGCAACAAACTTTTCTAATATAATATTAAAACATATGTGTACCTATTTGTGACTAAAATATTAGATAATATTCAAATATTTTAATCGTCTACTCAGTTGCTGTTGTTTATGTTGTCTCCGGTGTATGCAATTAATTTACATAAAATTGCAATAACTTCCGATATTACCTTCCTCATTATTAACATGCAATGCCTACTATTTCACGCTATAAAAACTAAACAATTCTTGAACATTATTTTATATTAGAGACGTATCTTCAATTATTTCTAATTGTGTGAGAGTAACAATCATCTAAAAAATTCTGTACTAATTCAAATAATGCTCATTTGAAACGAAGCCGCTAGCTATTATTTCTTATACGATTTCCAACAAATGCAATGTCAAATAATGGAATTTAGAAAATAAGTGCTTATATTTTTAAACAGATAAATGTAATTAGTGTTTAAGTTCAAATGTCGTCAAATTTACGTTTGAGCGGCGGTTTGATGTGATAGAAACTTGTCATATTTATTCAAATAATCATCAATATAAGGCTATAATTTATTACTTATTGTCACTTAAGTGTTTTGTGATATAAATTTATCAAACAAATATGATAAAATAATAATTTTCCAATTACAGGCTGCTGGATTAGAATTAAAAGAGAATCTAGCAGCAGGAGCTGCTACATGGCCATATCCCTCAGTTTATCATCCCTATGATACAGCATTCGCGGGATATCCTTTTAATGGGTAAGTGTTTATTATTTCCGTTTCGTAAAATGTAAAAAATGATTTGGAAAACAAGCATTGTTTCGTCAAAATGTATAATGAGTTGTTTGGCATTGGATCTCGGCCAAAATTCAAGAAAATAACTCCTCTCCAACAAATATGCTGATTGATAGGTTTGCGACATCAAAGAGTTTCTACTATTGTTGAGAACTCGTTATGTCGTTTTTCTACTATTGGCAATTAGTGCTTAGGAAAACATTGTAACGTTCCCGTTAACGACATTTGGACGAAGTGTTTTATTACTGCAGACAATTGGATTATACTACGGTGAAGGTTTCCGCCACCACAAAACCGTCACTGTTACTACCACTGTTGTTTGTTGTATTATATTATATGGTTGTTAGATATCGCATGAAAAAAGCTATAATAAAACAACAATTCAGCTTGAGTGGAGACATTTCCATAAATATTCACTTTTGATAGTGTATAGTCGAATGTTTTTCGGCACGCATTTTAGACTCCGTCCCTGGCCCCGTATAGTGGAAAAAAAACGTAGAAAAATCGCAATCATTATGGAATCCAGACACGAAAATCTAGTATTTAGTAATGAACAAACAATTTAACACGATATAAACAGCGCTGTGCTTTATAAGCGACGATAACCTAACAAACGACCCGCTGAAGATCGTCGCTCATATAAATTTCAATTAGTAATGGAAAAGACAAGTCCAATCTGTCTAAAAGAGAGACCAGACCTGTCTGTCGACTATTTTGCGATATATTGCAATATAACACATCATGATGCAATTCGCGAAAGTCTTTCTGATATTAATAATAAACAAAATCAATACAATAAATCATTGAAATGAGATTATAAATAAGTGACATTCGATGATTTCCTAAAAAAAAACATGAATTACACGATGTGTGTGGTTGTTTCTTGGAATAAACCGAATCGTTGTCAATTATAAAATTAGCTGCTAGCTTATCTAATCGACCCGTTATAATATGTGTTATAAAGAATTCAATTAACAAAAATATAAACAAATAATTTATAGAATCTATCTGTATTGGAGGTCGCCTTAAGAACGACCGTTAATGGACCTTAATGGGGTTGAATGTCCTCTATGGTGGGGTGAGAGTAGCTGTTTCCCATTAAAACGAGTTCAAAAGTGGAGGTTGCATTTCAATTAAAAGAATCTAATCTGATATGTTTTATTCAATAGGTTGGGTGAAGTATACTAGGGACCCCAGGGAGATTAGTGTGGAGGCGACTCTATCGAACGGCTGGGCTGTCCCAAGCTCGTTATCACCCTAAATAATAAATGACATACATCAGGGTGCTAGGCTATTTAACCACGGACGATGGCTTCGTGGCCAACCCAAGACATTAACCAGTCATCGCTCATGCAACCAACTCCTGAGCGTGAGTGGTTTCCGCAAAAAATAACAATCTTCTATATTCTATCAAATCAGCAAAGAAATGTCTATTCTATCTTATCTATTTATAAGCGTAATATGTATTACTTATTGTTAGAAATCTGTTGCTGGATGAATATAGACTGTTGGCAGATATCACTATCAAAATTGAACTTTGTCAACGTTCGTTCAAGTGTCAAAAAAGGAGCACGACATCAACACGACGGTGCATTTGATTATTCTGCACATCCAAACAAGAGACAGACATGATGCGCGAAATACTGGTGGATATACATAGCGAAGGGGTCGGTGGTGCGAGGCAAGGGAGGATTTTGTAGATGGGAAATTAATAAAGCTGTCAGTTTATCAGCGAAGCAACGCATCCGTGCGGAACGTTTCAATCTGACGATGAGGAGGGAGTGAGTGAGTGAGTGAGTCAGGGCGAGCTGTGATGTTTGCCGACGCAAATGACGCCCGGCGTCCGCTTGTTTTAAAATGCATGGGTTGAAAGAGAGAGAGACGGAAGGAGAGACACATAGAAGCACATATCCATAGGAACGTCGACGACGAGGGGGACAAACAGGCGATTTCGGAAATCACCAGGTCCCCCGATCGCATTATCAGTTTGTTTCCATAGCAATTGCTAATCGGAGTGCGCCATGCGGATCGCTTCCGCTCCGCAGAGTGCCAATGAGCGTCGCGACGTCATTGTGTGCGCGCGCGCCTACGACGAGTATCTTTTTGGAGTGACGCCGCCGCCCCATTGTGTGTAATACTAATTTTTTCTACAATTAAAAGTCTGATTGATAAAAACATTGAATTCATTATAAGAGGACTTTGGTAATCCATGAATTCTTCTTATAATAATAATAGTAAATGGCAGATGTGTCTCTATTTGAAAGATAATTCACGAGGGGATGGGGATGCATATGCATTGCATAGCTTTTAAAAGTTGCAAAAGTTACGTGCATGAATAAAACACAAACATATCTTTCGACTGTGAAATGCGAATGTCATGTTGGACAACGCATCGATTACCTGTCTGCAGATCCCCGCGGATGTCGCGGTGATATTGTCGGGATTGCGACACCTTTTATTCATATTCGAAGTCGTTTACTAGACCCAGAACGACGACTTTTGTATTATATGACACCTTTTTATTTTAAAAGACACACACACGGAATAAACTTTTGATAGATTTTTCTACTAACAAATATGTTATTCGAAATAATGAAATATTCATTCCTGAAATTAGTTTCTCTTTTTAAGACATTCATACCCATTTCATATTGACTCATGCTTACAGAAACCCTGAAAACTGAACAACGCTATAAAGTACGAATTAATTTTCAAACAGAAACTGTTATTAAGATGAATCTGAAACCTAGACTGGATTACTAAAGACATAACTACCAAGTGTTAGGCTTGAATAATTGGAAGTCTTCTTATATTTTTTGTGGAAGTTCATTTTCCACATTTTCAAAAAAAAATTGTTCACAGAAAATTAACCACTATGTACCTAATAAATTGATAAGTATGAGATAGAGAATGCTGTATGCGTTTCAGTTTCAAGAAGGAAAGTACGCGTATCCACGCACTTCTTTTGTGTACATTTAAGTCAACAATCATTGATATATTTCTTTAAAACAATCACCGAAATTTTTCCAACCACGTCCACAATGACCTGTTATTGAAAATACCAAGTTGATAGGATAGTATGTAAATTAATTGTCACCGTCATCCGGTCCAGCAACCAGATGGTTCGATTATATGAAAATGATACCCGATTTAAAGAACACCTGGTGTCTGTAATGGCGATGGTGGTAATGGAAATAACGACAGTAGACTTTGTTTATTCTTCAAAATTTTCCCTTTCTTGATAAGATAGATCTAGAGATCGATAAGCAGGTTCATTGTCAATTAATTCCACCTCTTTTCGTTGCTGCTACCATACTAAGTCTGATTTGTCTTTCCAATATTTCTGATATACGAAATTAAAGGGAGGACATCTGGCAATATCATAACAGTTTTTATGACATGATTGAAATATTGAATATGAAAGTTGCAAATCCGTTTTGTAAGTAGTTAATACTGATGTTGTTGGTAGTCGTCACATTTCCCGTTCTACAAACGATTAAACCTCAGAATCGAGTTTATTTGCAATTTATGCCTACACTAGCGGTAATCCTCAGGTTGTACGCCGTTCAAGTGAAATCAATCACGTATGCAATAACATTAAATCTGCATGCTAGTCGTGGGTCATGACTCACCGTTAATAGACATTCTACATGTGGTATGGCCATTGGGCCTGTAAGGAGAAGAATCAGCTTGTTGTTGTTGTTGTGATTGTCGGTGTGACAATGCGGTGTAATTGGCCACTCTTCCGTCCACGTGCGAGGCCATCGCCACCAGCTTACTATAGGACAACCTACGTGCACCAGCAGATCGATAGATTTGAACGGCACCATACGGATATGGAGATGTTTATATGTGTGTTATTCTTGAATACACCAGGAAGTGACACATGCTCATTTCCGAAATGACATATCGCATAATAATGTATACAAGAGAACCGTTCGATCCATGTATCATATAAACATACATGGATTTATTTACGTGACTAGCATTATTACCACCAACATTGTAGTTTAACAAGCATTTCCATGTATTGTCATTTTTGTTACAGATATGGAATGGATTTGAATGGTGCTCGTCGAAAAAATGCCACACGGGAGACGACTAGCACATTAAAAGCTTGGTTGAATGAACATAAGAAGAATCCTTATCCGACCAAAGGTGAGAAAATTATGTTGGCCATAATCACCAAGATGACACTCACTCAAGTGTCTACGTGGTTTGCTAATGCCAGAAGAAGGTTAAAGAAGGAAAATAAAATGACTTGGGAGCCGCGGAATCGAGTAGAAGACGAAGACAACAACAACGATGATGATGATCACAAGAGCACAGATGGCAAAGATTTGTTAGGTAATGTTAATTATTTCTGCTTACCTGGATAAATATTATAATATCAATATGTATGTCTTGAAACAGATTCCAAAGATTCCGGTACGGCTTCAAGTGAAGATGGTGATAGGCCACCCCATCCACGTTTAGCTCCCGATACAGCTAGTGAATGGAGTGAATCTCGACCAGATAGTGGTCCTGATAGTCCAGAGTGTTATGATCGACCGCCACATCCCGCCTTTCTACCACCTCGTAGTTCAGGATCACCTCCCCAATCTGCAGCTGTTACCTCTAAGCCACGAATTTGGTCTTTAGCTGATATGGCTAGCAAAGAGAGTGATGGTCCTCCACAATCTCCTGCTTCTTCTCTTTATTCAACAGCAGCAGGACGACTAGTACCACCATTATCTAGCCGTTTACCCCCACCTGGCCTACATGCAACCCCTTACGCTCGACCACATGACTTTTATCGGAGTCTGTATGGACCTTCGTCAGCAGGTGGAAGTGGAGCAGGTCCAGATGCTACTCTTCTGGAGACATATTCAAGAACGCTTGGTGCTAATTTGGTTGCTCATCAAAGTTCTCAGGCACAGTCGATACCGTCATCATTGAATTCAGTGCTAACAAAGGCTGGACTAGCAGCTGCTACTTCGATAGCTAGCAGTGGTAGTTTACCATTAAGTTTAGCCACAAGTTCAGCTAGATTGTCACCGTCGTCAACGTCATCCTTGTCGTCGGGTTCAGAGACGCCTTTGAAACCGGTAGCTTTGAACAAAGCCTGACTGATGATCCCCGATACCAACAGAATTATCGCTGCCACTGCTACAGCCTCCTGGCCCTGATCTACCTCGGCAATGTGCGTGACCAATGTGGACAATAACGGACGTATTTCCCTGTAGTGTGCTATTATGTACAGTCAATGTGATACTTATCCTTCGGTTCCTTAGTTTTCGGCGCCATCAGGACGTTTGCCTTTTTGTAGTTTATCTTGTAAATAAGACTGCGTGCCCGCAGCAGTATAAAAACTTGTAACTATGTATGTAATTAGCATAGAGAGCTGTAACAAGCTAAATATTTGTTATTATAATGTGTAACATTAAGAACAATATACATACTTTCAGAAAAAGCAAAAATACATTCATGGAAATTTACTATTAATTAAACATAGTATTCATTGTATCATAAAAAAATTCACATAACACAGACATGTTGACAGTAAGCCACTCCACTTTTTACACGAAAATCAGTTGTATGTCGTACATATTCAGCTCAGTCGTACATGGAATAAATTTTGAATTTTCCTCTATGAATTTGATCTTTTTTTTAATAGAAATCCGTCTATTTATGTTTAAAAACTGCGGCCTACTGTTAACAAATTTCACCATAAACACACGGACATACATATATTTTCTTTCGATCTTCAGACATATCATGGTACAGTTTCGAATAATGTATTTATATTTCCAATTTACCCGATCGTGTGTTGACGCTGCAATAAAGTAAATCGTTCATTATTTATTTTTATTGTTTTATTTCAACATTCCCTGGTCGATGTTTTCAAACTGTAGGATCTACCAGTGCGGTCCCCGTCATCAAGTCCAGAATGCGTTGACAATGGTTGTATGTCCGCTAAACAAATCTCGACTCGGACCACCAGTCGAGGATACCATTTTATAGCAGGGACGCGTTGCATCAAAGAATGCAAAATTCTTTGAAAGAAATTAATCCAATTTTATTTGATCATTGCATAAAGTATTTGCATCTCATAAACCTATACTTGAATTCTATCATTATTCAATGTTTCTAATTATAATGGAGTGATTTTATTATCAATATACAATAAATGTTTTTGGTTTAGTTTTTTTATTATAAATATTGCAAATTTAAAATTATATGCAATACTATTGGGGTTGATTTCTGGTGGTCGATTTCTAGGAATAGGTGAACGACCAACAATGTGGTTTGATGCTCAGTCCGTGCGTTCGCTAGACCTGTTGCAAAAACTGACTTCATAAATCGTTGCATATAGATCAGCATATAAGAAAGTTTGTATCTTCATTATACTGGCGGGTCTTAGCCTTATAGGGCTAAATTGGCATCGTCTGACAGCCGATGACAACATCATCATCAGAACGGACTTCTCATTTTAGATGTTGGCAGTTTTTCATCGTAGTATAACATTCAATAGAGAACATCTCACATTTTGTTTGTTGCATTTTGACATTATGCTGTCCAAGCTGAACAATAATTAATTGTTGATAATAAATGTAGTTTAGTAAAACATGTGAGGACACATGTGTATGTGTACATATAAATGTAACTGTATGAGAGTGGAGGGCGCCGCATTCCATTTTGGACGCCTCATAGCACATATCTCACTCGGCTAATTGGAGAACGTTTTCACGGTTGACGCGACTGTCAAACAACTACTGCACCAGTAGTTTATTTTATCTCATCGTCAGTGTTTTACTTTCTGCGCTTCGGTACAACATTGGCCGCTTTTAGATACACACACAGACATACGTTTACTTAAAAAAACATACTAAAACGACAAGTCACTTTTTCCAGTCAAATACAATTATTCTCATAGACCTGGTACTGAGCTAAAAATATGGTCCATTGACACACAAAAAACTGCAACAAGGAAAAGACATCTGCTTTTCCGTTGCATTTCCACATGTAACTAATTAGTCAAATTTCTTGACGATGTAAGTGTTTTGTCACTTCTTATGGGATATGGTTCGTTACGACCTAAATGAGCATCGCCAGCCCCCTCAGTATTTTTTTTTAGGTCGGACACATTTTTTAAAGTAGTACCTACCTACGAGAAACATTTTACTATTTAGTAAACACTTTCTAGAATCCAAGATTAAAAATATATATAACGTTAATGTATTTCTATCAGTAATAAAAATTCACGCTACTGGCCTTTAGATCATCAGTCTAATCGGTTTCATTAGAGTTAATCGGTGGATGTTGGATAGGTCTAATGGAAACATGATTTTAACAAAATTACACACATAACGTTGAACCATTACAGGACCATTTTATTACATTATACTTGTTTATTACAAAATACACTTTTTTTATCATAAATAAAGTATTGAATTCAACATCCATTGGCTACGATGACTCTAGTCCTGTTTCGTTGAAACTATGCCGTGTTTAAAACTAAAATCGTGTTATTAAGAAGGCACGGTTGACAGCATGCCCATTAGCTTTGTCTTGTTAATAACCCGACAAATTTTACAAGACTGGAATCTTATTTTTGTTTGGCCAAATTTAATTTTATAGCTGCCATATTGACAAAATTGACATTTTCAAATAGTCCACTAGAAAGATTTGATAAAAATTGGATGTTTTATTGATACATTTCCAGATATGTTGATGTTTTTCGCTACTTTATTTTTGTATACTGAATAATTTTGTATCTGGTTGGATGTTGTTCGGTTCAGGTAAAAAGATATTTTCTTTTTTTTTCCTGTAGAAGTGGACAAGATCTGTGGGATCTTGGATATTAGAATAAACTTTCTGTTAGTGGAGTGATACATTCTGATAACATGACAAAGCACTACGTCATATTCGCGAATAAGAAGACAAGCATGAAATATATTTTCCAGGCTTGTATTATATATTTCCATATTGTAGAACATAAATATATAAATATACTACGCAGGTATATACATTTGTGAACGGGAGACTTTATGGGCCCTAGGTTGCATTAAATTGTCTAAAGCCGACGGGGTACTGGTGATATTTTAAATCTCGCCTTTATTTTAACTGAAAATACGATCGTTGTGTGTGCTGCTTCTCTTTACTCATCTAACAGAATAGACTGCAGTGAATGTTAATATCTACCGGTGTAAAGCTACTCCCTATATTGGCGTAGCGGACGTTCCTACACTAGCAAACACACTCTATGTTCTGGTTTATATTATTGTACTACCTATATGCTATAGTGTAAGATATACAGAATTGTTATACTACTAGTTTAAAGCTTGAGTTATTGGTGAAACTCTTCACTTTAGGTAAAATAACATGAACAGTATTTTTTTTATTCCCAACTCTTTTAATTAACTCATATGGTTCAACACTTTATGTTTGATCACTGTTTAGTGGACAACTTAATTAAAGTACAAAACGCACTAACACGTTTCGATTTGACCTCTTGATCTCCAACGTATCATATTGATGTTTGCAGCGAACGGTATTTTGTTCCCAGCTTATATTGAACTTAAGGTAACATGAGGAGAAGCTTAACAACAATGGCTGCGTACTTCACCTTAATTAGAGTTCTCTCATATGGTAATAGCTGATGAAAGTTTAATTTCGCGTCGCTTGCGGCCTCGTAATTAGAACTCGCAAACACCCAGGATTCAATAGCAGCAGCAGCAACCTAGTTCATTGTGCAAAGATCTGCGTCGTTGCTAATTATCCCGCGTGAGTGTTGAACATAAACGACAAGATTAAGTCTATTAGGCGTCCTAACTCGCGCAATTTGCATGTGCTCGTAGATGAATAGATGACTATACTGGGTTACAGGCTTACATAGACGTGTAGCAAATGAAAATAGGGATTTCCCAAATCCATTTTAGAAAACTAACAATATGGCTTTTACAAAATATTATCAAACAATTTCTTTCAGATCTTTTTTTCGTTTTTGTGGAACTTTTTGAACATACAACCCTAGCCACAGTATTCCAACATAATTAAAACCCACTTCGTCAATTCCATTTTGATTAATTGTGAACACAAACGGCTCGAAGGGTGCCTGGTGCCGTCCAGTGTTCGGGGATGCGAACCTATCTCATGGCCCACTATAGTCACTCTCTCTCTTTCTCTCATGCTCTTTCATTACGTGCGTTTTATCTCTGCCGACCAGCTGGAGTAATTTCCATCTCAATCGCTACTTTTAATAGAGCCACCGAATTGTTTCCTTGATTGCAGTGACACGTTCAATCACTTTTCATTTAGTAAGATGACTCGTTAATTGAGTTTTAGGGAAATCACTGTTCGTTTTGTCTCCACCAAGTTGCTACTACTGCTACACAAGAGATAACGCTGTCGGTCGGTGGCGACCAATTCGAATTGTTTTCATTCAAGTTTTAATAACATTCTCGATTCTGATTATTCAGGAAAAGGGCAATTTAGAAATGGGCGAGGGATGGTGCAAAATAAACGAGATGACTTTTCCAAATCAATTTGTCATCTGGCAACGTAAGACTATCAAACGACAAAGTCAACAAACAAATCGTAATTCGTTCTTGAATCAAAATAAAGTTATTTTGGTGCATATTAAATTCTACTAGAAAGAAATTAGTTTTCGAAATTATAATAGAGACATTCAACACGTGTTGAATATCGCATCTATTTTAGCAAACTAGTAAGAGCTTTCGTTTGATTACTTGCTTCCGAAATACAAAGAGATAATTACCTTTAGCCTAGATATGTCATGGAATGATTGAATTTCTCAAAAGTTAAGTTTCTTTTCCTATTAATTTTATTTGTGGAATGGTTTAGGATACGAAAAAATAAATTCAATGATTATAAGCTTTGTATACAACGGCGCCTATCGTCTCTAGTCGTCGTCCGGCGTCTTTTTTAATTCTGACATCTCGATGAGCGATGTATTGTAGGCGGATACTTTGATACGGTCCTTTGAACAGAACTTCTCGCCTAATAAAACTACACAAAGTCCCAGTTAAATATTTACATTTTCAACAAATAAAATATTTGGAATAAACATTGGTAAGCCGGGTCCTTATTAGTTAGATCCTTTTGAGCTACCGGCGTCCACCGGATGTCGTAGAGCATTGACAAACGCGCCCGTCGTTAATCATCGCAAAGTGGCATCAAAGAGGGCGACGTTTCAGCTTGTCCTAAAAATGTTATCGAGAGAGAAATGATGCGCAGGAAACGCCTGACAAATGCTTGCTTAATTATTTTTCACGCAGACATATTGATGTCGTTCGCGACGTTAGGACCCAAGGTAATTAATGGATGGACTGTCGAAGTTAAGGTGCCTCCTAATGGCGCATGGCGGTGTCACCGTGCTGTTATTTATTGCCAACATAAAATGCAATTACCTGGGCACGGTACCTCTAATGGTGGCAGAGATGTACGATTTATTAACTCTTCTATGGAGGGACGGTCGTCCAAGGACGACGCCTTACATAGACGTCGACATCAAAATCATAATCAGCAGTAGATAAACCGCGACCTGTGGCTCTTGAAAAACTTCATGTGGTACTCCACAAGTAATAACGAAATTAATAATAATAATATTAATAAACCGATATATAAACTTATAAATTATAATACATATACACATATAAAAATTTGTTTAGTTATTGTTTTCTACACTGTGCCCTTAGCCATACTCGATTCACCCAAAATAGTCCTTTTAAGAAAAAATTTGCCCACCACTGATCATAATCATCATCTACTTGATGTCTTACAGAACAATACTTTTCTCATTATGGTAAGGTTGAACAAGGTATGTGGACCAAAAAGGAAAAAAAAAGGTGTCAGTTTAGTTTCCCTGATTTACTCTATTTAAAACAAAGCCGGCTACTTCAAGACTATCATTTGAAACAAGGAATCCTGTTTTTTTTCAACAATGTAATAAGTTCTTACTTAAAAGTTGTTAATTCTATTTGAATTTTGTCACAGTCAGTAAAACACTGCTGAAAATTGTAAAATCTACCAAAAAATAAAGTGATTACAGAAAAAACCATTGCAACAGGTAAAGGCACGCAATTAAGATGCAAAAATCGCAGAAATCTCTCAAATATTATCATTGGCGGAGCCATTATGAAACTAATGAAGGTTAAGTCTCAGGTTCCCAACTACCTGGATACGCCACTGGAGATTCCCGAATACTATGCAATTACCAGTTAGGTATAAATAATCAAGAGGAAATATAAAAATAGTCCATAATTGCTCACAATTAGTTACAATAAGAAGAAAATAAACTTTTCGTGGATAAAACATAAACTTCCACTTACCTGGAGCGATGGTATGAGTCCATTACCTCTCCTCGAATTCTAGTAATTAGCAATCTATTACATTACTATTATCACTTAGGAGTATTATTTAACACTGTAAAGTACGTCCACCTGATATCAAAAAAATCACCAAATATCACTATCACAACAAATGAAATTTACGCGGTACGACAACACAAACTTCTCGAATATTATCATTATTATTATTGTTCATTTTGACAGGTGAGTAGTACCAACCCATGCATATTATTGTTTCAGTCGTGTCTACATATCAGACTGTGTTTATGAAGTGATCATACATTGGGGTGGCACTATTTGTACCAATTTTTCAGTTAATTGTGTTGTATTTTTTGATAAACAAAATTTCGCTAATTTCTCTCTTCTCCTGTGTGTGTCTCTTATCAGTTTATTAGATATTCAGTGGCGGACTGCACAGGGGGATATGGGGAGATTTCTACCGGGGCCAATAAACTCCTGGGGCCCAAATAGCGTTTAAGGGGGCCACCGATAATGTTTAAAGGCATTTTTTTTAATCAACTTATTAGAAACAAAATCTAAAACCATGGTGTGCTGTAAAACTTACCCTTTCGATGATACCCCTTTGCTGAACCTCTCCGATAAGGTTGTGCAGTCAGCCAACGCTGAACATCGATGGTGGATGGTAGTGGTCCATTTAGAAAACACTTCATATTTAAACACTTCACATTGATAACTTTTACGATTTATTGTTAGTGGTAATTTCATTCCCGCACTTACACTAATTGACTCATAACACACAGTGTCTCCAAGACACGATTTTATTTAAATTATTAGATTTAAAAAATTTTGATGTTGACTCGTTGATGTTTTAAAACAAACTGATTAGAAAACTTGTAACAACAAATTTAGACAAAAGATATTATGCAACTTTATTTCGTATGTATCACTGTTATCAAAAAAAAAAAAACTTATTGCCTGTATACGTGTTTTGTACGGTTGTGTCGTAAAGTTTGTAACAGCTAAGTAAACAGTGCCGGACCTGACAGGGGGGATATGGATAGATTTCGTCGGAGGCCACTGAGTTCTTGGGGGCCAAATAGTGTATGAGGGGCCACCGATAATCTTTTAAGTAGGTATTGTAATTTTTTTGATCGCCAGCTGAAGAGATACCTTCGTTACCTAGAAACTCCCCCGGGGAGCCAAGATAAGCCAGTCCGGCCCTGAAGATGTTATTCTTATTAGTCAAAATTCTACATATAATAATCAGTCTGTGAGAGCCTAGGATTTGGCCGCGCACGTGCGGAGCACCTCTGCACCGCCACGTTGATTATTATTATTATTATTATTACTTTTCACGATTGATTATTACGATTACTATTATTATTATTATTATTATTATTATTATTGGTAGTAGAAAAACCACAGGGTTAAATGTGGGGTCTGACTGTACAATTAACTTTAGTGCTCACTGATACGACTAGTATCATGCATGTATGGCCACCTTTAGTGCCAATCTGATATATAGACTAAAACAATAATATGCATCAGTTGGTATTACTCACCTGTCAAAATGAACAATAATAATAATGATAACATTCGGGTAGTTTTTTCTTGTCGTACCGCGTTTTCATTTGTTGTGATATTAGTGATATTAGTGATTTTTTTATGTTGTGCGAATGTACTTTATAGTGTTAATTAATAAGTGATACTTTATTGCCAATGGTACTGATGAATTGCTGGTTACTGAAATTCGAGGGAAGTTCATCGACCCATATTGTTGCCCCAGGTGAGTGAAACATTATTTTTTATGAACGATTTTTCTTTTTTCTTATTGTAATTGTAACAAAACAATTATGGATACGTGTCTATAGATTCAATTTTGCAAAGGAACTTTTATTTTTATTTTCCCTTGATGCTTCTTAACTGGTAGTTAATTGTAATACGCGAGAACCTCAATGACGGATCCAGGCAGTAGCGGCCCTGTAAGGAGTAGATGGAAGAGGGAAGGGCTCAGTAACATAAACTAAAAAAAGATAGATTGTATTATCAAGCTAAAGCTTCTGGGGGCCCCCTTTAAACTGGGGGCCCTGAAACTTAGCTGTAAAGAAATATGATAAAAGCTAAAATCAGTTATACTTCAAACTCGGTTAAAAATTGCAATTTTCTATTCAGGTACATTTGATTTTCTTATTTTAATTATTGTAAAATATTGAACGAGTGTCAGTCTACATTAAATTTTTTTTCTGTTTACATTATTATACGGATATATCGGATATTTTCGGTTGTCGGCTCGACCAGCTCTTCAACAGACGCATTTAACGTTCGAAAAAATTATTGAATTCGTCAACGAGGCGTTGCTAATAAATTAATAAAACCTGATGCCGATCTAAAGATCAAATACCAAAAAGTGTCGTCATGTCTGATGTTCAAAAAGGCCGCTTAGCCCCGTGGCACTTCTAATCATCCTGATCTCGACACTCGGTCAAAATCACATCCTTATCTTATTTACGGTCGAACGATGCGATCCGACGTCGTCATCCAGGTCCTTTATCCGGTTGTCGGCAATTTGGGAATGTTAAGTAGATATTTATAATTGCTATAGAATAGCTGAAACCAAACGGCGCCGGTTTAGTTCTCACGATTTTGTTTTTTTGCATCCAACCTAAAATACATGAACGTGCTTAAAAAATTTCTATTAAAGACATTAGAGAATTTAATTAACGAGAAATGATAATTTTGAGTCCTGAAATGTATGGTATGTTTGTTTAAAAACGAATTATCGAAAATATCAAAAGAGATTGAAAAACATCTCGGCAAGCTTATATTATAATAGATAATATTGAATTAATCCTCCGTCACTGGTTTTGTTGGAACAGTGGCGGAATTCTGGTACACCACTTTCGACTTATCTTGACGGTCATTAAGGACGATCTTGCTTTAGAGCTTGTTATAGTGGTTTTGGGTTGAGATATCGTAACATTCCAAGGTGCTTTCTTAATGAATCAGGTGGGATGAGTTCAGATGAAACCGCTTGTATTTCGTCGAATTTCGACAGCCCTTCCAATTGTTGAATTTATGTTTCCTCTTTGTTAGCTTCTGGATTTCCATTCAGTTTTATTTATTTATTTTTCTTTTGTTATATACCTACCTACCTATCTTTTGATTACTAAACAGTTTGCGGCTATTTAATTTAAAATGAATCTTTCTTGTGAAACAAAAAATTGGGCTTTTTATGAATTTCAAACTGGTCTGTTTTAGATTAATCATGATAAAATTTTTATTAAAATAACCGTACATAGAACAATTAAAGTACGTAAAGTTTTATATTAAATTCAAATAATTTGGGGATTACCATTTATATCATTTAAAAGCTGCATAATTATTCAAATGCATGCAAATATGTTTTGTAATTAGATTAAAATGAAAAGAACATAAGATCAACATTAGCTTGATATTTCCGTTTAAATATATGAATAAATTGTGGGTATCATCATTTTATAATAATATGTATACAAATATTTTCAGTTTAATCTGATAAATTTATTTGAAAGTTTAGGAAAACTAGTATTTCTTGACTGAAACACAATGATACAGAACTGATTAACAATCATCGACCAATTCACACACATACCTATTTCCAAACCAAATGGGTCCTTTTTATTAACTATTGTCAACAAAGTTTACATTGAGGTGCAAATTAGGAAATTGTTCTTTTGTAGTATCGAATGTATTTTTTTTTAACAATTAGCCAGTTTCACTTCATAATTCCTAACAAATTTAAAACTGCACGGCTATTGTTTTTGGCAAATTATTAACCAGAATATGTTAATAGTTTGAAGAAGAGTTTTACAGTGGCTTCCTCGAGAACACTACATTGTTAATATTTAACAATTGAAAAAGTTGCTCACATACGAATTATTTTGTTAAATTCAAATTAGATTTAAAGAAAGCGGATTTATTTATAAATGAAATAATAATACAAACAGTTATCTGGACCTGTAATATTCTTGTTATATTGGCACTATTTTAGCCCCCAAAAAAAAAGAATTAGTAGACATCTATCATAAAATCGTGAAGGTGTTTCCCTGTAGCTTAGCCCAGTTCCACCTTTTTCAAATTTGCTAACGACATATGCCCGAGTAACTTGGCCGTGTTTATCTCTCAGATAGGGTTAAATTGTCCAGCATATAATTCACAGAAGCCATCTACAGACAAATGAAACGGACTATAATAAACTTGGCCAGCAATATACACTACACTACATATACTGAGCTTATATCCATTTATACGAATTTAATCCAGAAAATAATTCATTGTGCTTAAATTTCTCTGGTTTGGTCAGTTTCAGCATAATGTCAAGAACAGGCTGATCATTTTTCAATGTTAGATTTTGTACAAGGCCTGGCTTTCAGTTGACGCCCACCTAAAAAACTTTTTGTTATTTATGAATGAAATTATTTGAGTTTTTCTCAATTTAATTTACATTTGTATCGAGATAGTGGACAGGATCATTATTAAATGTCAAGTGATAATTCAAGTTTGGTGTTCATCGATGTTTCAATATTATAAGGAAGAAACGGTAGCTTAAATTGTTTTTAAATAAAGTCGAGATTAGATTATTATAATTTGCTTTTAACATTTAAGCAACGTTCCATTCAAATCACAACTAATAACATCTAGGGAAAGGTTCTCGAGATTAGTATCAAAATCTATTTTAGGTTTGTGTCATGTTAAGAAAATTCATTATTGTGAATCTTAGTTGTGTAAACATATCATCCCTTTGTGATAGTATAGTGAACATTTACTAGCAACTTTACAGCGCTATTTAACAGAAAAGGGGACCAAGAACAATTCGGTGTAAAACGACGAAATCCCTTGGGCAAACAGAAATCCTACAAACCGCAACGCGCGTATACATTTTCGTAAACGATATATATTTCGGGAATGTTTATCGTACGTGTGATTTACCGGAGTTTTCGGATCTGCAGATGTGCCATTGTTGTTCTTAAGTAAACACATCGATGAACCAACAACCCCTCAATATTATCCTGCCTACGGAAATATTCAAAAGACTAAACATTATACAGAAATTCTTGTTTGTTAGAGATTTTCATTTGAAATTTTTTAAACTATTTATATGTAACTATTGTATTACATTTCACAAAACAGTTTAAAATTGAAATGATGGTTCCGTTATTTAGATACCTGTTAATTATTTATGCTGTAAAACCTTCGATGTATGTCAAAACGATATACAACTCATATGAGATGTAAATCAACACATCATTATTTACATCGGCATTTGAAGACAGCTAGTGTCAATGTATTTTTTATTTACTCGGGTGTAAGATGTTTTCACGGTTGTTTGTCAAATACAATCGTTCCATTTATCAAAACTCTCGATCACTTTTTAAATAATGTATATTGGACCAATATCGAAATTTCCATAGAATACTACATTACGACTTTATTACAGCCATTGTAACAAAAAAAAAAATGTTGCATAAAATCAAATTTCTCTCAAGCAGC
>JAZBHA010000084.1:45654-72986 GCA_037464855.1 Iselma pallidipennis | reverse complement strand
AATAACAGTTTTAAAACAACACGATCGAATTGATGTCAATATGATTCAATGAGAATGAGAACAATTTTACGTTTTATGTGAGAAACAAGTTTATAATCATCATCCACAAGTACTGAATTTAAATAGGAATCATAATATGTATGTAATTGCATAAATTTGTACAAAGTAACATCAGATAGTACAATTAAAGAAACTTGTATGATAATTAGATTACTTTTTATGGTTTGTGTGATGAGAGAAACAATAACCATTCATTATAAATTTTAATGCTGTTATTATTAATTAAATAATGTAGGACCAATGTATGACAGTGGATTAAATGTCTCACAAGCCGTTGTTTTGCAAATCTTCGCTTACCTGCCGTTTTTACATAATAAACATCTTGTAGTAACAATAACAGATTTTTATCATATCCACCGCTGTATACGTATAGTGGGTTATTTTAAGAAAAATGTCAAGATTTCTCGTATGTCTTAAATTTATTGGTCGGCTTAACAAATTTGAGTGTATAGTGTCTTAAAATGTAAATAAAACAGGAATTCCTGCAGCGAAGAAGCTCAGATGGCATTTTACTTCTGGTATTACAGGGAATTTTACTTTTTCTTCCTGAAATACGTATTATCATTACGATAAGCACAATGAAATTCTTTAACTCAAAGTCAATCTAGCAGTAGGTATAGAAATTCTTTTTTTCTGTATGTATTTATAAAAATGTATATGCTCCACTTTTTCGTGTCAATTCCGCAAGAGTGTTATAGTCTGCGTGTTAGAACACGGTCACAATTTCTTCATACATTCAATGCTAATGGATATTTTATAAATGCAACATACTGGTAGGTATTTACATTCAAATCTGTTATTGCTATACATATAGTACACAATATACAAACAATTATACATAATACGCATAATTACTAGCTCCTCGGTTCGTCGGATTCATATCATCGGATACATATCTAGTAAGTGGGAACTGGATTGCCGTGTGCATATTTGAGCTCACCTTCATATATGTATATGAATAACGCAATTCAAATATGGTAATGACAATCTCTTCATTTCAATTATCTTCTCATCAGAATTTTTACGGTTATACAAGGTGTGTTGCGTGAATATTTACAACACACTTATCATTGTTGGGATAATTGACTAACAGACGATCAGTTCGTAAACAACATATCTACAGACGTATACAAAAGGAAAAAATACAATTTTCCCAACAGGAAATATTGCTGATTAAAAAGCGAAACTATAATGTCCAGGAGGTACAAAGCTCATTCTTTATGTTAAAATTGCCGATACTTCATTATTTCGATATTATTATTAACAACACAGATATTTTTAATGAAAGTTTAAAACAATATATTCACTGTTCTTTACCTAGTTGGAATTGTTGCAGAAAATGTAGTAAAGTCATGTATGTGTACATAGATAAAGCTTAGAATAAACTACTATCCTTGCAACACAAACGCATGTCCTGTTAGATGAATCTGCACAGTTTGCAACCGGTGCAATCCGCTATTGTTTTTGCTGAACGTTAAACCGTTCCTGCTTTCCGTTATCAGTTAGAAACCAGACACTTTCTGTCTTTGACCGGATGTAATTACCTACCTACACTTAATCTACACATTATTGCCAATAATGGATTAGATTAAAAGATGGTCGTTCAATTGAAATTTCTTCAAAGTTTCCAAAGTTTAATCAATAGCTCATTATAGATTTTACAGGAAACAATACAGACAATACGAAGATGGCGGAGGGGGTTTGTCTGTTGCTAAATACGTAAATATTTCATGAACCTTTACTACAAAATTAATATAAATTATGCTGCCTTCAATATTCACCAATTTTGAAATTTTTTTATGTTTGTCTACAAAGATTCTTTGTTATTTTCTATAAAAAGTAATTAGAACGATGGGTAGATGTGTGATAAAACCGGGTAGGGTACGTAAATGACAGACAGGGGTGTTGTTCTTTTGTTAGAGATTGATTATGAAAAGCGACAGCATGACAAAACCACGAAAACACGCTCCAACAATGACGACCTGCACGAAAATCCGACGAATAAATACGCGGATAATGCGTGTATGTAAACAGGCTGGCATGAAAATAGTGAGAACTGCAAACAATCTAGATCCCAACACGTTTTCAAAATGTACCTAAGCCTGTTATGCGTTTCTGTATTTGAACTACAGGATGTTTGATTCAAAAATGTCGAACCGGCCTTTTTAAATCGATGATTGATCGTCTGTTTAGTTCATTCTCTAGTAACCCACCGAACTCTTTTAAGCTCATCAATAACAACAACGGGAAAAAAAACGAAAAGGGACGCAAAAAAACTGAAAACATAGTTCTTGAAAGAAATATAATAGATAATTTGTTACGGTTCATTGTAATTATTCGAGTAGTTATTGGTAAGATTAGCATTTTCTGATGGGCTTTAGATAATGCGTACAAAAACATGATCACGACCATAGAGAACGTCTACGATAAAATAATGCGAGTTATGACATAGACAAGCTAATATGACAAAGTCCAAGTCATAAGTTTATCTTGGGAACAATGGGATTCAGTTCCAGGAGAATACAAATGTCCAATCCATAATATTAAATCTGTCCACTATTGTCTAATTGCAATGAACGGAGATCGTTCGATCGCTAGGATCAACAATTCTTACTGGACCTGGTGAATTATTCATAGGAAGAGCGGCGAACACAGGACCGGACTTGCCTGCTTGAAAATTTTTATAGCTACTCACATTATTGTTTTATAAATAAATATTATATCATATTTTCAATTAATTAATTCTTTTCGGTGAATAATGGAAACACAGGACATAGAAATATACATATATTTTATTACAAATGAAATATTTGTTGTATATGTAGTTTACATATTTCCGCTCTCATGAAGAAACGATAATAATAACAATAACAACAACAACAACAACAACAACAACAACGAAAGCACCGTCTAAATGATAAAAAGTCAGGAATTTGATTATACAAGACTGGTAGCACTGTGTGGTAATCCGTTAACAATAGACCCATATCTACACGAATTCCCATATATTCTCAAGAATGAATCCCCACAGACGGACGCACGATTTAGTATAATTTTATGGTTGGACTACCTGGTGGTCCAGTGACGGATGGGACCAGTAGCGCTCGTTACGTCTCGCCCATTCAAGGATTATCATTCTTCTGATATCGCATCAACGGATGGAAAACAACCGCCTCCACTAGGTGTTGGCGATGTACAACATGGTTTGGGCGCGACCTCAGCAACATCATTTTGAACTACCAATGATAAAATCTACGATAATGTTCTGAAACTTGCATTGTCCATCGACCAACATGATTAAGAAGGTAGAATGTAAAAAATAGTCTTTGATAACTGGACATTTTTTTTTGTAGATAAATAAGTAGGTGTAAATTATATAGGTTGTGATAAAATTTCCTGTAGAAAAGTTAAAGGGGGTGACATTTGCAACGCGAGCGTAGTCGTTATGGTAGGGTGAGCGGATAAACATTTTTATCATCTACTTTGTATTCATAGGTTACTGCGATGTCATAATTCTGTCTGCACAATCGATATATCCTCGTTCTCTTATCAGGCAATGAACAGTTCGACACGCGGACTTTAATTAAGCCCAAGTCGTTTGTGTTGTGTCAATATTTTCTTTTGGTATAGAGAGAGGGCCACATCGTCTGTAGGGATGTAATTGCCTCACGTTGATGTTGGGAGATGTCTTTGATCTGTCCAGCCGCCATCTTGTGTATATATACACGTTAGATGAAACTTACATGAACTCCAGCCACCCTGTGCGCTATTGCAATTCGGATGGTTGTTTATTAGGAAGTTGACTGTGTGTACAGAACTAGAACCAATGATGTCTAGATGTGTGCTTATAGCTTCTATCTAACCTGTGTTCCTGCCGTCCTGTCAAAGATATTGGATCGGCTTGAATACACTTGTTTCCTGGAAAGTTTTACAATTTACTCTAGGGTAAAATGGAAGACGGTCGTTGTCTGTAAATTGAGATTCACACTCCCCCTAAAACGTAGATATATCAGATATTGAAAAACTGGAAATAAAATTGACTTTACTTGGATTCAAGGATCCATCAAATCGAGATGTATTTTGTTTACTTAAGAATATTGACATATATTATTATTATTTGTTTTCCGAATAAATGGAGTCTTTCCGGTACAGCATAACAACAACTAGATTTAATAATGAATAGAGTGTGGAAGGTAGATAAAGGATGAGTAATCAGAAACGCGTGTCTGACCGATGCTTCGTTATCAGGCAATATGCAGCTTGAAATACACCTTTATGGCTTTATTAACTAGCATATGAATTTAATTAACTTTGATGTCATCCAATATTTAAATTGGTAAATTCATGTTTGCATCAACACTTCGTTATAATATTTTAATAAAACATATGTTGATCTTCATCAAACTAAATTACTTACATATATTATATTTACCTTACAATTATTTCACTATTGATAATTAAAATGAATTCTTTGAATAGCAGAATGTTCGATTCATGACTAAATTTCACCCAAATTATTCATAAATTTAGACAAAGGTCATTTATCTTGTAGTGTTAAGTTTTAGCGTACATCAGTATGTGGCACGACTGTCCATGTAATCGTTCCGAATCAATAGCTTTTATATTGGACTGCAATAACCCATAAACAAGAGGAGACAAAGCCACTGCTCGTGCATTACATCCGACATTAATTGTACTCTGGTCTACATGTGTAGGACACGCGTCGCGGCGTCATGGTCCTGGCACTCATCATCTGGCCTCATTGTTGTTCAACAGTATTTTTGATCGGCGGTCACAATACCATGTTCTTAAATATACACCCACTCAAAGCATGTAATATGAGGTAAACACACATTCAAAAGTTCCGAATGGAAAAAGTATTTTTAACAAGAGATTATTTATCTAAAGTTTTATTGTTTTATTCGTAGAAAATTTGTTAATACTTGATTGTATTATACTTGGATGCATTTTAATTTGAAAAGTGATGTTGTTGAGCAAATTTGGATGTCTTTGTACGTTAGATTATTACACCGCCAATGTAATAATGTCTTTATCGCTATCCACCCTATCTCTGCTAACGTTGTTTTCTGAATAGGTGGAATGAATTTCCAATAAAGTAGAGAGGTAATACCGCACAAGGGTTTGTCTCTTTCTTATCCATTGCAAATATTGTCACCACCACTACCACTAAAGTCCATTGACGTGTGAAGATGGGAAGTTTGCTGGCAATGATTAATTACACAACTGCTGACATCTCACTGACGCTGATGACTTATTACCGCCGTTGAGGAGGAATGTTAACTTCCACAAAGCTTCTCTGGGGTCGTAACTGTGGCAATCTTCTAAGTAACCATTGTTTCAGAATGTTTTGTGTTGAGTCCTTGAAGAGAATCTGATGCTAATGCAATTGGTTTTTATATACTCAGCTAAATCCCGATGTCATCATGGGGCCTCCGCTTATGCATTGCCTTGCGATCCAATTTGCAAAGCTCCCGAGAACAGAGATGTACTCTGTCTCTGAAATAATAGAAATTTCTCAAAGTCTATATTTTGTGTTTGAAAATAACGATTTAATCAACATATATATTTCTCTGTTTAATAAATGAACGATTGTTATGTTATAAATTTTGTTGAAAATGTGGTCAACATGCTGGTGTTGCTGTACAAGTCAAAGGTGTGAAGCATGTCAGCCACATCAGGGGTCCGGCCCTGTATTGCTTCATCACCACAGGAGCCACCAACTTATTTGGGATTTTTAATATAGTCGAGAGTGTTAGGTTGCTGATGAATATTTCATGATACGCGCACCAGTATCAAGTGCGGCTCCTATCCAGCCAAATGAGATGTCGGCGGAAGCAAGAACGCGACCCGCTGGATTTGCAATAGAACTTTTTTATTTTCGTTTTACTCGCCCGTTTATTCCCTTCATTTCAAGTGCTTACGCACAAACGCCCATAAAATTTAACGTATATTCCTGTAAGAGACCGAAAGCAGTGTAATGCGATATTGGTTCGAGCTCCGCGACCTCAAATCCCGCGAGATGACGAACCCAATTGGTCCAAGAGATTCCCAGGATCGACCAAAATCACTCTATTGCCACCGCCCCTAAAAACGGTAATATTACATTCACCTCGAGTATTTTTCAATGTTTACATTGGCAGTGGCTTCGTCGAAATGTAGATTGCAGATGATGAAACCCATTTGCAATATATATCCAACGCTCATTTCCGTTCTTTTGAATATTTCACACTCTTCCAATATTGAATCTGACTTTTTCGAGAAAACGTCCATCAGGGAGAATGTTTCTTCGAAGAATTTACGACGTGCATATCATCAATTCTTCTGCTAAATAAAACAGAGATTCGCTGACACGATTCATTTACATGTCGATTGATTGATTTACCATAAAACGAGACATGCTTCCTAACCAATTTTTCTCTTCACCAATTCAGTACGACGTTTTTTTCTTTTTTCTTTTGATATTCTACCACTGGCGAAAATTCCAGGCTCTGTCATAATCTGTTGTGAGATGAGGCCGAGTACTTAATATTTGAAATGGTATTCAAATGAAGAGCGCATATTTCACATCAGTCAAATCGTTGTGACATGGAGCATCGTATAATTGACAGCTGTAGAGACGAGCACACGGGACCTACCCCATTCCTACAAATCGGGGGTGGAATGCACCGTACAATGCCCGCTATTGACTAACTTCAATACCTCTCAGATATTGAATTTTTCACGTGATCTGTCCGCAAGTATGCCTGGTATTCTCGGACCGCCGTCGATGAGGAATTGCTGTCAAATGGTCACCTTTGTTCTTGTCTCTATATGAATTAAGTCCCTGTAGTTGGGTGGATTACGGCCACCATAGAATATTATTGCTGCCGAAGTTATTTCTGTGTTTTCATTAAATCATCCGTCATAAACATTGATCAAAGAAAAATTGATAATAATAAACACGTACATATTTGTCGAGTCGATGAAAATCGTCTATCTTTAGATATTATTTTTATCATAAAAACATTCTCATAATATTGAAAATAAACTCATCAAAGAAAGCAATGGAGTAAAGCTCGTTTCATCTGTAGCGATCGTTGAGCGATTGATCTAGGACAAGTGTTTACAGGGTCAATACGAGTCCAGATTTCAATTAGAAACCAGTATTTGTTCAGCACTCGTTATGATTTCATATTGGACAAGTCTGGCTAGAGTCAACGGTGATCTTGATGTTTGTTTTGGACATTTGTTGCTGACAAGGGCGTCTCGACGGCTGCTATACTCAAACAAAAGTGGAAACTTATTATTTTCGTCGTCTGGACGACAACAGCTGACAGCTAACAAGTAGTGGACTCACTCTATAATATAACCTCTATATGTATTTATTATTTATTCTCAAATGATTTATTAATGAATTAGAATTAGATTAAAGCATCTCTAGCTATATGTTTTTCGTTTTCAAACTTTCATCTATCTGATCTGCATATATGTGAAGAAGACTGATTTAGTTTCTATGACGACAGGACAGGAATGGAAGGCAAGCTGTGAACTTCGTGGAGACAAGCAAAGAGACTAGACTTTTTACGAGTTATATACCTACCTATATATGTATGGTGATCTTATTTCAAATTTATTCTTTTTGGTTAAAAATGAGCCTAAAAGGTTTTCAGAGGGATATGCCGATGTCAGTTTGAGAAGGAGAAAGGGTCGATGTAGGCTTGAAAAAGGCTAATCTCGAATCGCAATCCATCTTGATTACACATGGGAGTAGCAAAATACAGTATTCGCACTTTATTTCACCACAGCAGAAGAAAAATTTTACAGTTGTGTATTATAAAGTATTTGGAAATTGTTTTATTTTCATTTAGGTGTTAGTAAACGACAGAATGTTTTAATAATGAAACAAACAACACTCTGTAATACTGATGAGTATAAGGGAGGAAATCATGTCAAAATATATAATTGATGACGAGGAAAATGTTGTGACACGACTACCCCTTTCGATCTACATATTTTTAGTTAGTATAGATGTTCAGTTTTTAATATATTACTTGGTATCCTCAGTTGAACATATTTTTCTACAAGCATTAATAATGTTTGTTTCTTGACAGAAGGCACATTTGCTGAGAAAGAAAAATTACATGGCACTCCTGTTTCAATTTTAGAAATATTTGAAAGTTCTTGTTGGTCTGAATGTTCTCGACGAACAAGGTGGGTCTTTTGTCCGGAATATTGGAACAAACATTCGACATGTCGTCAACCTGTCACGGTTGTCTTTGATGGGATTAAATTTGTAAAATTCGTTCCAAACACGACGACTTGAGGTATTCCGTACCGATAAACACGATACCTATATAAACAGTCCTTATAATTTAACAAAAGTTTGCAATATAATAATTAACAAGTTGCCAGGAAACGGAACGATAATCCCTATTGATGCGATTAAAGAGGGCCTACGAAAAGCGTACGTCTTTTTTTAGTCCAAACAGGCTAGAGCAATTGTTGCGTTGACAGTAAGACACCCTTATAGGCAGGACACATGTGTTATTTTCGTCATTACGTTCAGTATAGAGTTTTTGGACAGAAAGAGGATTATATCAACCAAACTACAATCGACCTAATAGAATACTGTTGATAATAATCGTCTATTTTTATAGAATACTATATTGGACGTCTACAAACGATATAGAAAAAGGATCAGTGCTTCCTGACCCACCCACAGGACAATCTGACAAATCGGATCAAAAAGTCGACAATATTGTCGCGGTATACAATGGACTTGAACAGATTTAACGCGTCAATGTGTTTCTGCAGCTTTTGACAGAAATGACAGACATTCAGGAGAATGGTGAACGAAATTTTATTTCATTGTCCGAATACTTCCTATACCTAATATAATTTCGAATTCATATCTGAATCCATAATCTTTTGGTAAAGTACTATTCGGACCTATAAGCTGCTGACCGTTTTAAAGGGTGTATATCCGATCACTACGAAAAAAATTCTGAAATATGGTTTTCAGGTTTTACGACAAAGAAATTTCGTTTTATCAGTACATTTGCCAGCTCGATTCGTTTCCATATCGTTCCAATATTCATTTGTATCTTCATTAATGGAAAACTAACTTACACAAGGAATAAATTATAAATTGTAAAACAGTTAAGTCGAACGGTTATGGTTAAGCAATAAACTTTTGCAGCCCTGAAACATTTTGTTTCTTTTCGTAACTATACTTTTCAATTTGATGACTTTTTTACTGTCGTATGAATGTAATGAATGCAATCGATTAAATTGAGGTTTTTTTGGGGGATTTATCAGAGCATGAGTGACACCAAGGCCGGAGAATCGACACATTGGTTACCCTCGTTAACGCCAGCTGACTAATGGCGGAAGCATTAGCACTATCAGCTACTAAATAAGGCGATCACGCCGTATAATAGCCACTTTTCCGGTCGGTCCTCTTCCCATTATTTTATTGTATTGCCACTTCGGTCGACTGGTTTACAGTAATTAAATTAGACGAACGCTGGTAACATCTGCGAAATGGTAGAAATACAGAAGCTGATGGTTTGTTATCTAAATGGACGATTCGATCGTTTCTGTTAACTATTTGATTTATTACACCAATCAACATTAAATGTTGTCTATTATATTCTTCTATTTTCTTTTTGTTTTGTCTTTTTTTTCTTAAACATACTAGTTGGTAAAGATTGTTGAAATTTTGGTGGTCTAGTCACTATCTTAATGACATCTAGCAATGTTTTTTGTATGTGACTTTGTGATGATAATGTTTCAGCTACACCTGTACGTGGACCCACTACGATATTCTCGGCTCCACATAATAAGAATATGAATAATAAGAATGATAATAGTAGAACATATTGTTATACGCATAGACGGACCTAATGTTGATATCAAGTCTAGTTTAAGATGTGTCTTGGCTTTGTGAATACATATGTCGTTTAGATATGCTGCTCTAATAAGAGACAATTGTGGGTTTTGTGCTGGTGGGCTGGTTTTATTACATCGCTACCGGTTGTACGTGATGTTTTACAGAGAATCTCATAATCTGAAAACAAGCCAGAGATGATGGTTTTTACGACCACCGGTGGACACATGCTTGGAATAAGGACATTAAATAATATATTAAGATCTTACGTGGCTTATTCATATTTATGATATGGAAATTGGTGAATAAATCAATATTAGTATTTTTTTTATACATAATAATTTTAATAGTACAAATGATGTATGTATTCACTGCTTATCGGCCTATGTGTTCAGATTTATTCATAATACACTCCCAGCTGTTCGTTCAAATATAATACACTCTAACTTTCAAAACATTTACCCACATAGACAGAGTTTTGGACCAACTTAATCCGGGAGGTGTAATAATTTTTCATTTAGTTAGTAAGTCGTAATCCGGTATTTTCCACAAATATCCTTTTCAGAGAAAAAATATATAGTATACCTCGGTATACAAAGTAATTTGTAAATCAAAATTCTTTCTAAAGTTTTAGAATGAAAAAAGTTAAGTATTATTTATAACGAAACAATCAAAGTCTATTGACAAATACTCCTTAATGATATGTTTGAATCTTTTTCAATAGTGTGCTTAAAATATTTATTATATATTATTCACTTGTCAGATAAAGAGCCATCATTATTCATTCAATGACCTAGCATGATTTTTAACAATTCATTTTTGTGTATTTGTATCTATGTTTGTGTTTGTGTGTTAGTGTGTGTGTGTGAATGTAAATGAAAGAGAAATTTACCTGCACCCACTCTTTTCTCTCTTATTTTTAAGAATTAGTGTATAAAAGTGGGTTAGATGTATACCTACCTATGTATGTTGAATGTGTATCAGTATTCAATCATATAGCTTAATGTGTTGCCCTAATAAATCATGTTATGAATACATGTTTTGGTTGCGGGTGGCCAAAAGTGTCAGCTATAGATGTGCTAACTTCATTACTATAAAATGAATTCGCACCTGGGCCATACATCACTGATCTTCTTCTAGGCCCTTCCGGCCTACTCTCCAATTCTCATTCGTAACACTATACAGCTGTGATAATACGCTTAGTTCACCTTGACAGCAGGAGGGCCACATATTAATCATTGGTCATTGTGGCCTCATCGAGGAATTTCGTTATTTATTAAGATAAAGCCACAATATAAACCCCAAAAGTTGTTGAATATTTTCTGCGTGATTAACATTTTTATTTTATAAACTATGTATAAATACATTATTTTCCAACAAGATTTTTACATTTGCAAATCGAGTTAGTCTTATCAACTTCGTTCAAGGAACACGTAAACAGCCCATTTCCATGTTATCGGGGGGTATTTGGGTGTTCAGAAGGGCCATAACTCAGTCTGACAGAAACCACTGCTCCGGTTGTCGACACATATCGCTCATTACATTAAAATATTACAAGGGCCTTGGACTTTCATTAATCACAGAGTTGAGCTTATCTGTATTAGGGCCGCGTGCGTTAATAGTCGAACAGGGACTAAAACTGCCTGAACAACGGGGGCGGTTTTGCTCGAGGAAGTGGTACATATGTGCGGGACAATGTTCTATGTCTCCAGGGAATTGCAGCCACTGTTACTATTACTACTCCTACACCACCGCCACCGCCACCATTGAGCTACAGCTCTCGGTTATCGAGGAAGCCGCACACCACTGTTTCGATTACACGGCCAACACAACTCCTCGGTCAGGTTCATCGAGCAGCCCTCAGCTTGTGTAGAGACACGTATATATACCCAGATTTAACGTTTTCGGGAAACTGTACTACAAGTTGTTCTCTAATACTGTTCGGTTAACACAACATGACATCATTTGGTAAGCCATAAATTCTCAACGACAACTTGTTGAAATATGCACAAATTATCTACATGTCGGATCAAAATAAAGTTAATAATTTGATTTATAAACAATAATATCAAAAATAAGGCACACGAATTGATCGACAAATTTAAGTACAGTTGTGGAAAAATAAAACTTTTGTTTTGTTGTTTTTTGGTCCAGCACATCAGTCGCCAACAGTCGTTTGTACTTATGATACAATGCCCGTTTTACCCGACACCATTTCTCTTCATCTGGCATTCTTTCCTCGCTTTATCACTATCACCATCATTAATATCACTTTTGCTCAACTCGAGATACTCTACTTGTATATCTCTTGCATCCGACTAATGGTGATAAACATTTTTACACAATGTAGAGTAAACGGCCGCATCTTTGTGTTGATTACTTGTTGGGTTTGCTGCCTTAACCATTAAAAACCTAACTTTAACTTTACTCAAGACTATAAGTGGAAGAAGGGCACTTTCTCGTATACAATATTTTTGTACTTTTTACAAAAAAAAAAAACATATAATATGAAGTGAAGAAGAGTTTAAGGCCAGCGTTAAACTTTATATAGTCATCTTTTCAAATTTACGACATCCTTCAAGGTTTTTAAAACACCACTGAAGTAATTTTGAAACATGGTTTTAATTTTAACGGGGGAATGAAATAGAATGGGAATCACATCTGCTACGACGCGGAAAGGGAAGGAAGCTTAATGGTTGACAATCTTGTTGCAATGAAATATTATGATATATGTGTGTACTAGTTTGGATACGTAAAATTGTTATTTTCGTTATACAAGTTGGTATTAATTATTTTCGTGTTGTGAATTATAGCTACTGGTAAAACTTTTACTACCTGTTTCTGCATAGGTATAGGTATATAATACAGGATAACAGAAACAATTGTTTTCCATATAAAATTACAGCAGTTTTTGCTGGTATAGTGAGAAGTTTTTCGTAGTCGAAGTCCCTGGAGGAAAATACAGTGGTTGTTTAGTAAACCAATTTCAAATTATAGGGTGCTAGAAATTAATGATGTTTAACTACAGACTATAAAGTTCTATTCAGAGCTTTTAAATAACATTTTATCGGTTTTTCCATGTGTGTGTGTGTATATATTTTCAAGGAGAATATCTAATTTTGGTTTATTGTGATCTGTATGTGGTCGAAATTAAGTTGAACATTTTACAAACTGACTCTACCTCCTGGTACATGGTAGTCGACAGGAGAAGGTTTCAGTTTAAAATTTATTCGACTCTGGTGTTATGTACGACACTATGTGGATTTACATAGACGTCCAAACAAGTGGTTGTGGTTTTTAATTATGGCATTCTCGGTATATAAATCTGTCAAAATGAATGAAGATATTCAGAATTTATATCCAATGTATCTAGCTAATAATAAATAAGAAAAGAAGCAATAATGTTTTTAATTTGAGAAAGTACCGCGTCCGATTCAATAATACTATCGTAATATAACATTATTGCTATGTATCAACAGACACAATAGTCTCTTGAACAAGAATACAAATCAAATAAATGACCATGTAGCACTGAGAGGAATTTCAAGCACGAACAGACGTTCAATACGTTTATTATTTATAGTATCGGAATGTACGACAGGGCAGGTAAACAAATGACTACGGGATGACCCCAGGGGGCGGTGCTAAACAAACATCCCGTCGAGTATACGTAAATCGAGCTGGGGGCGTCGCGGGGGTATTTGGCGGCGGTCGTCGGCGCCGTTATAGTAGAGACCCGCGTGGGTCCCTGATCAAAAACGTGCATCCATAAAATCGTGTCTATGCAAAAACTTAATGTACCTACATACAACAACAACATTATGGTATCCAGATTTATAAAGCTGTTCCATACTTATGATGAAAAAAGTAACACTTGGTTCAGCTATCTTAAAAGAAAATACTATTTAATCAGCAAAACTACGAAGTATTGAGATATGTATTATATATCTACCAAGGTGTGTTCTATTGAAAATTACCATTGTTATTATGTATATTAAACGATTATCAGTAACTGATAGGATGGTCAGTGTGAGAATTTCTGTTCTCGTGTGACCAACAGACCAGCCTTGCATTAGTTTATTGAACAGTCATTGCTCATAATCTAAAATTTAATCACATTAACCGAATGATTTGACATCAACAGAAAATTCTCAGTTGTACAATTTCGGAAACGATAACATCAACGTTATGAAATTATCGTATGGAAAATGTATCCAGTAATAAAGTCATTATTCAGGACCAAAACACATAGCATGGATAGAATCGTTCGCATAACAACTTGACATTAATATCCAAATTAAAATGATTAAAATTCCCGGAGATATGCAAAAGTTGATATGACTTGACTGTTGATTCTATCTGAATTAATGAATTTATCAAATAATATCATAGACTATCTATTGCCATCACATAATTGAATTGTGCGTTTTTATTCACATTATAATTAACAATCAAACTAATTTTTATTCAACGATTTTTATCACATTTAGTTTTTCTTCACTATAATATACAGATAATTGAAAACCATGAGGGCGTGAATTTGATGATAGAGATACATTCACTATCTGAAAAAGGGGGAAACAGTAAAAATCGTTACTTTTCTCTCCATCCTTGTATGATTTACGGTGTAGGAAGCGACTTTATTATTTCAGGAAACACAAATAAGGCATCAACAGACAAGGAAGTGTCTCCAGCAAACATTCACTAGGTCTCCAGAGGGAACTATAAAATCTGTTAACACTGACGTACGATAAATCGATTTGTTTTGACTATAAGATCAGGTAAGAAAACACCATCACACTGTGTACGAACCAACAACATGCATCTGAAACAGTTTGGGATTGTTTGTTTTATGTAAAACACCAGCTTGTGCCCTGAGGAATAAAAAACGAAGACTATATTGAATTACTGTTTTTCAGAAATATCACAAAAACTGTCATTTCGCCGGTCTTAGATTGAAAAATACATAAGTAGTACCTACCTGTTTATGTAAATTTCGAATAATAATATCTACATTCTATTGTTTATAGCTGATAGTAAGTTTACGAACTGTAGGCGTGTGTTTTGTATCAGAAAAGCCGTTTTGCGTGTGAAATGTATCTGGCCGTTAGTTTCCCAAGGGATGGGAGCAGGATATCCGCGGCCGTTCGTTTCCCAGGAGGTGTTGATGATGAACAGGCCTCATCACTCACCCTGAATTGGTATTAATGCAGCGGCCGGACTGTGGACAGGGCTGGTCAGTTTGGTCAGCGTTGGCAAGAATTGATATTAATGGTTCTGTGTTAGATGCAGGCAAAGTCCAAGGAGTTTAGTCCATCCATCCGGACCGACGAGCGAGAAAACGATGAATACCCTATAGTCTAGCCTGTTCACTGTACGCGTTATCGCTATTTTATTCATATGATGGGCCTCTTTTATGTCGGATTTAGTTATAAATGGTTAGTAAATTGATTTCGTGATGCCAACGTCGACAGTTATTGACCATGATTAATATTTCACACGCTTGCCTTGGCAGGTAATTATATTTATTATTATAGCTTATGAAGCTGTTGAAATATTTTTTTTATATGTATAAGAAACACTTCAACACAAACTTAATCATGAATTTTATCATCGCCTGATTGTAAATCTAAACTTCATCGTAAGCAACAACTTCTCACGCCAACGAAATTCATCGTTCTTTATTCAGAAGGAGTAATAGTCATCATTGATCGTTTATGAAAATCTTCATATTGTAATCATTGAAATTTCTAACATTGTTGATCAGAAAGAGTTGGAAAATTATCTTTTACGGATAAATCTACACCGTGTACATATCGACGACGTTAGCATGAAACCTCTAACTGTTGTTAGTTTTAATGGTACAAACGATGTCATGTTGTGTGCTTGCTAGCATCCCCATGTTGGAGAATATTGTCCTGGGTGGTGAAATATCGGTCCAATTTGGCCGTGGATTGCTGACAGATACGTATTTACAGCGACGGTCGGCGTTCATCGTCAAACAAAATCTATTTTATCGCGGCCATTATTGCAGAGGCACAGCCATATATACAACTAGCATTGTTTGCGTTTTTTTTTCAACAGTAGTCGTTACCATCGGGAAACTCATCGTTTAGTGGAAACCTAGAACCAATATGTTACACGGACAATGAACTGTCGAACTCGATGTCAGCGAATCAGGATAACAAACGACAGGAGCGAGGTAATCAGGAACGATCCCGTCTTACAGAGAAAAGGCGGGAATTGGTGGCGTGTCATTCGAGAGCCGTTCATCGATGTTGTCCCCCTATTGTGGGCCCAATTGAGACAGCTGTATTGGGGCCGGTCCTGAATCCTGACGATGGGACGCGAAACCATTGTTGGGACACTCTAGGGGGTCTAACATATCACGACGCAACTTAAGTCACAATAATGTAAAAAAGGCAAAAGCATTTTATCATCGTGGTACAGAAGTTGGCAGTTGGCAACCAACGGATATTCAATGTAATTCTAAACCACAGTCGGGGGCAACATTAATCTAAATAATGGCCGTTTTAATGAAAGAGATGTTTGGAGATGTCAGGCTAATACGACAATGTGTGAATACGATTTTCTGGTCATTTCTCAACGTGGTCGGCGGTTCAACCGCCAATGGAGTATACCTTCCGGTTATGATCCCCCCTTCTCTCACCACTGCTTCGCAGAGAACAAGATTAACAAAAAAAATCAATATTACAAGAAAAAATTAGGAGCAGGCTCCAAATACTGTCCCTGTTCTGGTGAAAAATAATAACAAACAAAGAGGAATCTTATGTAAATCGGCGACATTGCTTAATGTTTGTCGCTCGTTTTAATTATTCAGCGTCAGAGTACTACGGCGGTGATAAACGGAATTACAGTCGCAGGTCACGAGTGTTGCGACAAGTGTTTTTTCTGTTATCTATGCTAACGAAACGTCGTAATCTCCTGGGTACAGCTGAAAACATTACTACCAAGTTGAAACAAGGACCCTTTTTAGGTTGGTGCAATATAATATCAACGTTTAAATGAGACATTTGCATGTTACTGGAAAACTTTTCAGTAGTTATTTCATAAGGAACAATATCGAAACTTCATTATACGTTGACTCTCAATAATGTGATTGTGATTACAATTTTGGCTAAAGTGGTTGATCCGTGGGTGAACATGTTATGCAATCTTCTTAATAGAACTAGTGAATTATTTGAAATCTCTCCCCAATCTCAGTTACTACTATCCAATGAATCACAAATAGCAACATAATGACAATCTGGGATAAACACCATCTGATTGAATTCACTCTTCTTGAACCCCTACTAGTTATACATTTAAGGGTTCTCTCAAAATACAGGTCGGTTTATCGGTATAATTCACAACCCTTCAGCTAATGCATCCCGTATGCAGACCTCGTACAAAGTTACCCTTCTTATTGAATCTCGACAGTGAGGACGGCGACGAAACGCCCACGAATCTGAATAATATCAACAGAAACAGCGCATAGAGTCGGTCAAATATCCAACCTATATTAGCCCATCTGGCAGAATAAACGACAACGAACGATATACGTAGTAATTTGTTAAATGCTATACAGCTGAACGATATATACATTGGTTTTGTTATTGCAGGGAGGATCTATTCAAATGCGCAACGCTCTTGTTCCCTCCTGTATGGCATGCTTCCAGGACCCAGATGTGTCTACTTTAGTAACGAGCTGAATTTGCACATTAACATATCTACTATAGTTGAATTTAGTATCACTTTAGTAAAAGTTTGCTAGACTTTATTGCATTTCTATTTTTTATATGAAAACAATAAAGGTAATAAGATGTATGGTAGATATGTGCAACATTTGAGTTGCGAAGAGCAAACAAGAAACGTAACAACGACACTTTATCCACTAGTGTGGTAACATCACAAACGTAGTTATCTTAGACAGCAGCAATGGTAATATGAACGTTCCATTCGTATAACTGGCAGGATAAGGGTTAAAACTGCCGTGATGATGGTGGGCGACAACAAAAAGCAGACATTCGTGGACATGCTAATTACATGCTCTCTACATACAGTCTACAACATCGGCATTAATTCAACTAGCTAACTACGGCAGTCTGTCTCGCCCCGGGTGTATTAGAGCTAATGTAACCCTACGCTCTCTTGGCTTAGTCGACAAACAACTTGGTCTTGTTGTAATTGTGCCCGCCGAACATTGTGTTCTAGTCTATATTGTAAGACATAAATTAATATAACTATTTAACAATGTGGCGGCGAAGGGGATTTACTTTACATCGTGTTGAAATTTCCAAAACTAAGCCAGAGCACTTTGTTTCCAACTAAGAATGTCACCGCTAGAAAATCTCACCTGGGGCTTATACGTTCCTAGTCTACATCATAGTCTTTTATTCATTCACTATTCTCGTAAAAGTTATGTAACAGAGAATACTAAATTGAATGCTAAACATTACGTACCTATTACTTTTATTAAAAACGTACATAAAACATTTTCAAATTGTATTGTATTTTCCAGATGTCTTCTTCAATGTGATAGATTTGTATAGTCCTGAAAAACTAGAGTTTCTCAACACAATACCGTTTCAGCAATCTTAATTTCTTTAAACTCCTCTTTAGAGTCTCCTCAAGGAGATGATATATTGGTTTTTATACATTTAACAGTAACGTATTTAGGTAAACACATAAATCTCTCGTTTATTGTTCACGTTCAGAATTCTCCGAGCTGTTTTCTTTAGGGACCACACGTGGTTGTTGTGACCACGCAGAAAATCTATGGCTTTCTCCATTTTTATCACCTGAATGACTTGGCTAAGCATCATTATATTCATATTGAACATCTGACATATTAATCACATATATTTTATTTTATTTTGGGTGGATATTTTTGCTAAAAAGAAAAATTAAAGAAAAAAATCGGAAACACTGTCATTATTTTTCATAAAGATCAACGACTAAACATAAACTACAGAACAATTTACATTTGAAAGCAACAACAGAACGAGAGTAAAACTTAAATATCCTTCATTGTCGTCCTGTGCTATTGTCACCAACTGAAGACATTTGTATACAGACTATAAACGTAAAAAAGCTGGAAGAAGTGTTGACAATTAAGCTTAACAACAACTGAATACTGGTAGCATTGTATTTTTCGTTGCGAATAAAAGAAATTGCCTTTAATAATGTAGTCCGACACTGTGGCGCGAGTGGTCCATGAAATTTGCATGCCCTGACGTCAGTTGCTATGGAACTTTCCGTCAAATGCTTCGGGGACAAAGAAGGGAATTAGTCTGTTTTCCGTCATTTTCACTCTGTACGCTGCTTTATTATTCTTTCAGAGTATAAACTTTACTGTATATATACACCATCTATCTCGTACAGTTTTAATAACAATAAAATTCCATTATTTTTTCGTGAAAAATTCCCATGACTTTACTTCCGGCAAAAGAACTAAAGCCCCCAAAAAAGAAAAACTATTACCGACTTAATAAAATCAAACATGTGAGGTGATAAAACGTTGAAAATTATTTTAGGGCTGATCTTTGTTGCATTATAAATAATAGAAAAGTGTAATTATCCCTTTGTAAGCGATATAGAACCCTTGTTGTTTCCAAACCATACAAACATGGAAGGGAGAAAAGGCAACACTATAGTATATAGTCGTAGACCTATGATTCGCGTAATCTGAGATCATGACTCCCTTATATTCAAACCCCCTGTCTAGCATATTAATCATTCACTAAGCACACATTCTCTATTATTTATATAATGTTGATCGGATGATGGTTCGTCGCGTGAAGTCAAATATTTTCAAGAGATTATCTCCATTAGTCCTGGGAAACTCAAATTATTCATGATTACCTTCAACAAAAAAATAAAATTATAAAACAATCTTTACCCAATTGTATCCTACATCAAATCGTTATTTGATTTTCACTCTGTTATTCAAAATCTTTCTGTAAAAGATTGTGTTTTATACAATACCTGACTCTACATGGATCCGCTCAACATTTCCAAATACATTTTTGATTGAAATACATCCAATAGAATTGATCCTCAACTAAGGTGCCACTATTGATATCAAGCGGTATCGAATACATAAGCGACATCGTAGTACTTGCCATTGTCTTGACAATAGTGTTTCTTGTTGGAACTGTGGTTAGAAGTCTTCGAAAGCGTATATAACAATGGCAACAGCTCGAGACGCATGAAAAAGGGAGCTTAGATAGATATCTCGCAATATGATTCGAATGGCACTAGCACATCTTTTCCGTAATCCATGGCGAAGTTGTCTGCCTTCCTCGATTCGCATCAGGGGAGCCAACTCCAAAGTCTATTCATAATCCACGACGTGATATTCACTGTCTCGGTTCCTGCGCAAATTGATATTTTTCGTAAAATTTAATTATCCAACATCGTTCACGTCATTACAGACTTATTCTGGTCGACTAAACAGATTTTATTAGATATGGGGGTCCTTTCCTGAAGACAAAGAAGATTAATGAATATTATAACAAAATTGGTCTAGTTATTATATTTGAAAAAAAAAAGTTGAACTTGTTAATGTTCTCATCAAATTTAGCGACCTTTTGCACAGATACTGACTGGTTTATTGATTTGACTTGCCTGTACAAACGGATCAACGTGTGATCTACATAATAATGACATCCCGTAGTCCCCCCCAGGGGACACAAGTCCAGGATTAACTCCGGAGCCCGGACTTATTAATTGAATGCCACGCACGTCCGTTCATCATTGGCTGCCACTTCATTCCAAGTAATGCCGGATGTGTGTATGGGATATTACTTTATGAGATAACTGGGATCGCTATCTTTTATTATATCAGCCGTGCCTCAGTTCAGACCACTTAATTGAAATTGAAAATTACGACCTAGTGGGGTTGATTAACACGTCGAGTGGGTTGTTTGTTGACTAGATATGAGACTAGTATCCAACACTGGACAGAATTACCCATCATCGTCGACCGCACAGCGAATAAAAACTTTACGTGCCGGTTTATCTAATGGACAGTTTATAGCGAAATAGCTAACAACTACAGCTTATGCACAATCCTAGCAATGGCTGCTCCGTTCAGTTGAACATTAGAGATAACTTCATTGTTGAAATTTCAAAATAATACGTAGGGATGCTAGGTAGTAAAATATGAAACAAATGATAAACCCACAAAAATTACACCAAAATATCATATCAGTGAAAAACAACTAAGCATTGTTGTAGTAGATTTTCTACCACTTTACACAATAACTAATACGATACAACACAAGAGGAAGCATAGGAAAAACATGCTGAACACATGAAAGAATAATATTATGTTGGAGCTAAGTATATGCATATTTAACTTAAGTGGTACTTCTACCCATTTTCTTGTTGGACTTGGGGATAGATAAGAATGGCTGAAAACTGTAAACTAAGTAGGTTCGTTATTCCCCCTCATGTTCACGTGACTCTGTTGTGGTTAAACTATATTAAATCAACTAATTAAATGCTCCACCTACCCACTGGTCCGCCCCGAAGGCTCATTACCGTAATGTGCAGACTCCTGGACTTGGGCGGGGCCATTTCACCAGAGCTTGATGTGACAGTGTCACGCGTCCACTAACGAGTTGCCAATGTCCACCAATCGCTATTTGATTGTAAAGGTTTGTCCGTTTACCAGTCAGCCCGAACTTTTTCTGTTAAAGCTTGATAAATCCACAATCAACCTCTCTATCCGATCCCCATATTCAACTACCGTCTAATTCAGCTCTCAACAACATGTTTTTGATTAATGACCATAACGGATTTCCAGAAGTTTGTATTAAAAAGCTGATACAAAATGGATTAGTGTCATTTCAATATTAGGTATGTGTTGAGAGTGGGCGGAAATTGTGGAAATGGGAAAAAAATGATAGCAACATGTTATTTTGATTTAAAAAATTTCCGAATCAAAAATGAGATTGAAATTAAATTGATGCCTTCATCGATATTATTGCTACATTCGTAAACACGATGCCAGAATTCGAGCGATAGATTTCATGTGGCGCCTCCACCATTTTTCGCGAAGACTCCAAAGTTGTTCATTCAACACGTCCCAGTTGGATATTGAAAATCAAATTTCATGTCTTCTGTTATTCGAAACGCTCTCTCTATTGCATTGAATCGTGATTTTCTATATCGATATGAGATTAACGTGTCTTCCTATATTTTCATTCTGTTTCCTTTTTTACTTTATTGACGATTGTAACTTCTCAAGTTAAAAGATATCAAATACATTTTTTCTTAATATATTAACAAGGAATCATGTCACCGTTTTGTTTCCGAGTTGTAGTTATTTATTTACGAGTCAGTTATTCGACTTGAAAGTGGAGTGATATAACAAAAGTCGTGTTTATATACTGGTAACAACGAATGCATGATTGCTGACTAGTTTATGGGAAACGGTGGGTGGCAGGAACGAGATCGGGTATCGATTCGATCAAATAATCGTGAGCTTCGTCGTCGGGAGACCCCTCTCTAATAATATTTAATTATCAAAAAATATCAATTTTTTTGTAAATTTCAATACTAACATCAATCATTTCCGGTAGTTTTACGTTTTACAGAACCCAGATTAAGCTCATTATCATTGAGTTTCTCAATGCATGTGCTTGTCCTTTGTTGATCCGTTTTTTGTTTTCACCCGTTCTAGGTGATAGTCTTCCATTATGCTTGACGATAATTAATTCGATTCTATGGTTTGCATCAAATCAACCGTTAAAACAAAAGTTTTATAATTCATTAGGAACGGAAAAATAGCAGGGTCCTAATTACTTTCTTAATACTTTTCGGAGATGTCAGATCCAATTTAAATAATAAAACTAGGGACAATAGGGCGGAGCTGGATAGATCGGGCACTTTTCATTTTTAACCGACCGAACCGACAATAATTAGGAATTCGTTGATTATTTTACGTAATTGTCTTGGTCTCAGAAGTTCTTAAGAGTGTCATTAGCAATAATGGATGGGGCTGGCCTACCAATAGACGGTCAGACAGATACGAAACCGAGTCGTTAACTCTGAATAAATTATTGTTTCTCAATTAGTCTGTCGCTAAGGGAGCGCTTAGTCAATTGAGAAATTACCACAAAAGGATCAAGTGTTTTCCGTCGATCTATCGCTCTTGGAATTTTCACGATATAAATAGATCGTCGAGATTAGATAGTTATTAGTATAATTGGTTATATGCTTAGCCATAAATAAAACGATACGTCTTGACTAAATTTAAATCCAGTGTGTTGTATTTCAACTAATTATTTTTGTGTAGTTGCCCTGTAGACGCCAGTGACAACCCATAGATCACTTGGTAAACCAGAGGGTCATTTATTAGAAACTGACAAGTTATCTTGCATGGTATAATACCCAAGACTATACACCTACTAATTCTCCTTGGAGACATCGGGTTTTCTGTCTTCAATTCGCAGCATTTCCAACAACAACTCGTGATAACTTTTTTATATTTGTACGATGAAATCTTCAACAAGTGTGGGAGGATTTTCTCTATAGATGTGTGATGAATTGTTATAGTTATTTTTTTTTCTCGAAATTTTTTGTCTTTCAACTATCGATGATGCCCTCATAAATTACGATGGAACTCTTTTTTTTATCTTAAAAGGCAACCAATAAATATGCCAAATTACTTGACACCAACTTGATAACCATTTTATCGCTTGCTTTTCAAGTGTCGTCTTTGTTTTATTTTCTTTACACTTTGTACTTACAAGTTACAAGTACCCTTTCCCACGCACCTATCTTTAACAGGTACTCTTTTCTGATTTTATTCAGCAGGAGATAACAGCCAGTCGCTATAAATCCTATTAAATGCATTTACCTTTATACAGGAAAAATCCCTACAAGTCTGCAATGAGAATAACAACAACAACAACAACAACAACAACTGTGTATTTTTTATATATCTTTGTTATAAAATAGATTACGATAGAATCTTGGAATATCATTAAACTCTAGGATGCATGATATGATTCTGGGTACATATGTAAACGTCGACAAGTAATCTAGAGATCTGGTTAGATGCAAGGAATAATTATGCCATAATGGAACCACTAGGGATGAAGCTATTGTTTTAAGTTGGTATCGAGCGCTTTCACAAAGGTTGGCAATCTGTTTCCAAAACAAATGAATACAAGGCATAAGACAAGCTTAATTAAACCATATATCACCATCAAGTATTTCCTCTTCCAAGTTTTGGATTACCTTGTTAGAGCTAGATTCGGATTAATCATGCTGGATTTTTAATTCATTTTGCCTTTGCACACAGTTAAAACAAATCTCTTGGAGATTTATGGTCGTGTTTCACTAAATCTATTTCGAATTTTCGAATTTCACCACACCAACTCGACTATTTTATAAAATCAAATTAAATTACAATCCTTGGAATTTATTACCAGTTCAATTTTCAATTTCGAATTTAAGAAGTTGACTTGATGTCGTTATGAGATTCGAATGTTTTCGTTTAAAATTCATTAAAAATAGGTTTTGTCAGATCATACTCTGATATTGTTGCTATAATTAACATTATCTGTTCCATATAAATTCATTAACTATCTCACTTCATTGACACACTTGATTGTAATTATCGTAATCAATTTTAATTGAATTTCCCTCCCACTAACTACACACCTATTTTTCATTTTCCCCAAGTTGTCTTTTTATTACCAGTTATCATTGTTTGATTCAATAAATATAGACTATTCGAGTTGTGATAGCGCATTTATTGCCCTAGAGATGGATGACAAATGGCGTGCACGTGGCCTAAACCCTTAACATTCCTGCCAAAACACAAATATCAAACCGCATGTTTATCAATGTGTACCTATATGCAAAGAACTAAAAGGGCACGTTTCGTGAATCTTGTGTGTTTATCTTTGAATTATTTCCTTATATCCACAAAATGAAATAATAGTAAAATAGTAGGTAATAGAAATTTTTTGCTATAAATACTATTCCCTGTATGTATGTATGTGACAAAAATCCATCTGTTCTTGTCGGAATTGTGAACTGTTGGAAACGAATTAATTTCCCACGAATTTGCATGCTTGGCAACCAATTCGCTTGCATTTCCGTTGACAAACAAAAATATCTTCATACCTTGGATACGATTTAGATGGTTTGAAATATTTGTGACGAAAGAGCACCAGGAGAAATTATTGTTTAAAATTTTTGGCTATTTCACAGAGATTTTTTCCGTTATTCTACCAAAAAAAAATTGAAATTGATAATTAAAGGTAGGTATATTATTTTTTAATGGTACTTTATGGTATTTTCTGATAGTGGTTGATCGTCAATACACACCACCGAAAACATGTTCCAGTTGTACGTTGGCGGTTGTATGGAACATGTCAGTAGCACCAGTCAGTACTTAACTTCCAAGATTACTTATCTGACTCGTTCAGTAGTCAATAAACTCACACTTTCGACACCGTCAACGGTGTCAACAAATATAAACCAAGTCGTTTACATTAAAATAGCGAACGTCTCTTTAACGATGTTAAACATTGACCTCGTCCAGAGATAAACACAGATACGGGGGCGGTGTCTTTCTATCTTTCAACATTTCAAATGTCTGGATATGTGTTGATGTGTTAGAGAAATTTATGTCTTATAGATTGAAAGTATTTTATCTGTTGATGGTGATGGTGGTATAATCTTTGCTTATATGAACACTTAAATAAATATAAATCATAAACTGATGCACTCTGATGACGGCAATTGAATTTTTCTTCGACAATTTATGGTGCACCCAATTTAGATAACTTAATTTAAAGAAAAACATCCATCTATTTGAAATGTGAGTGTTTAGTTTATTGAATGAATCGTAGATTTATAAATAAGCCACACATATATACTTGCAAATACTCCTTAATTTTGTAGTTTTCAAGTTTAAAATAATAGTGATTCACTGATTCATGCCTACCAAACGCTAGCAAGATACTTTATAAATATCATTTGAAAACAGTAGGTAAATCTAAAAATTCGTTTTTATATTGTTTTGTATTTGCAGATTATAAGCTGTGTGCTCTAGACACATACTTCGAGTAGTATGATTAAAATTGTCGTTCCCCCTTAAAATTTTTGTGTAATATTTAATAGTCGTATAATTCTCATTGCGTTTCACGTGCAATGAACTCCAAGTACAAATAATGACGATTAAACTGGATGTCTACCATGTAAATCGCTTCATTAGTGGACTAACTTCAGTGAAATTATAAGCAAATATCATTCCGCACTAGCAGTTAATATGGGGTCGTTTATGAGTACTTTGGCCATGTTCATGTTCCAATATCCGTAACTTTATGACGCCACAAGAATGTCATATCACTATTTTTTTTTATGAATATGAATGAATGTCTTGTACATTGAGCATGAATTTCTAATTTAGTTGTTTAAGGGTTCGTCTACATGATGAAAATTGAAATTTCATGATAATCGCACACATATCAAATGCTGATGATGATTGTTATTCCGTGGTGGTGGTGGTTTTAAAGGCAAAAAGATTTTTTACAACTGTGCCTCGGAAGATTAAGTGAAACGGTCGTTTAACGGCATTCGCCTCCTCTGATAGAATTTTCTTTGCAATATAAGGTTTTGTTTCAATTTCAGCTTCCCTCTCTCATAGGGAAATAAACGTTAAAACCTCTAAGACACCTTTAAAAGTCATTAAGTGTAGCGACCGTAAACAGTGCCTGGTTTCGGTGGCGTTGGTGGTGGCGGCGTCGTCAGCTTAAATAAGCAAGTCAAGCTCTGGGAGCTTTCCCCTCGCCATTGGATTCCTCTTGGCCAAGGGATTACCATCGCATTTAAATAAATACATAAATATTACATCACTGAATTGTGTATAATTAAATTCGGGAGCCGCGGAAGCCGCTTTTCTGAATGCTAATTTCTCGCTGATTGTAATGGATGTTCATTTCAGTTTACAGGAGGGCTTTTGTTACGATATTGTTTCTGCTTTCCTTCTACAAAGTTTTATTTATTTAATTTGTTCGTAATGGTAAACGTACAGGTATAGCTGCGTACATTGGCGGGGATTTAATTTACGATTTACGTTAATTTTAATTAATTAAGGCCTCGACAAATGGCGATTCATCATCAGATTTCAAAGACGCTGTATCAGACAACCGAAATATTAATCATCAAATTATCCAATTAACAAAGTTGGCGAAAATATGGATCGTTACTTTTGATTCGTTTAATTTTGTTAAATATTTCGCTAGAATGGATTTTCTAAATTATGTTAAATAAATGAGGCTAATCCATGAATTTACAAAATTTCGAAGCATTGGACAATCAAATAGAATTTGAAGACATTAAAATTATAGCATAT
>JAZBHA010000084.1:27715-45626 GCA_037464855.1 Iselma pallidipennis | reverse complement strand
GCATCTTCGCCCCTTCTCTTACTTTTAAAGAGTCTTCAAAGCATTCCACCATTTTGTTACACTTTTTTAAATTGGCCTTCTATTGAATACCTTTTCAATTCATTAAATTTCCGAAAAAACAGATCTTCAACTTGGCTCAATCGGGATGGATCTGTGATTTGGTCTGACAACGGTTGTCAGTTTTGCTCATCTCTTTTTGTATATAAGGGAGCTTCTTGGTCCTTTTTGGGCAATCGAGCTTACCTCATTATAGTCCAAACACAGGTAGGTACAGTTGTGACAAGTGTTCGATTACCTGTCTGAAGGCGGAGTCAACTGTCTCGACCACACCTACGGCTACTATCGCTAACCTGTTCCGAAAAAAATCATCATGTTAACAAGGTAGACCCGATTTCAAGATGGCCGCTGACGCCAATGTCGTCTGGCTTATTTTCTTATTTTAATTGGTATAACATCGATGGGAAGTCGTTTAGATATGGACCGTACGTGTTCTGTAACGTTTATTGGTGATTTAACTAACTGAGAGAGAAACTTTTAGGATTGGACGCTCAAATCTAATAGAAAAGTTAAACAGAATGGTAATGGGAAAAAAGGCATTAATACAGAAATGAATTTGATAGCTTTGATTTAATTAGACACCAATTCCAGAGTGATATTTCACCGAAATAGAAAAATAAAGCGAACAGAAATCCTCACATAGTTGCTTTGTCGGCAAAACGAGTTACAGAGGGAATGTTATACCAATTACGTCCAATTCATCTCAGATGCTACATCTTTCCAGTAGTGTCCCCGTTTCACGTTACTTGTTAAAGTGTTGTTGGAAGGAAATGGAAACGTATAAACTATATTCTAATTTTATTACAAACATTATCTAATAATCATTTTTTGAGCAATGATGACAAGCCATAAAGGCTTAGATTTATAAAAATTTATTTTCAACGAACCATCTCGCAATCCCTTCTTCTTGTTTATTACCAGTTTTATGAGCAAAAATATTAAGTATTTCATAATGCAATTAATTTCTAACATTAATCATTTTAACTATGAAAACAAATTAATTTTGATTATTTAAACAGTAATTGTTACAGAATATAAAATTTTATCTTTAATTATGGTATTTTTTTTTTAATTGTCAGTGTTTTTATTTAGTCTATATGTTTTCAAAAACAGGTTATTAATAAAAATGTTGAAACTGAACCTGATCGTTCACTAAAATTCATTGACGTTAATTTTTATCATGTTGTAAAACATTTATTAGCTGCAACACAATAGGACCATGTGGACGATTTTATTTTAAAACAAAATATACGTCGTGTCATGTACAGTGTATAATAATTTACGACGAATAAATTTTAATAGAACCGTGCACTTTGCCAAATTGGCTTCGATCATAGATATGACCTTTATTGATATGTTGCACCGACAAATACCCATATATTATATGATAGTTGCGATAATGCCAAGTGAATTATCTCTAACTTTTTCTAGTAGGTAGGTATTATAATAAATTAATGCGACTTTTATTGGTCTATATTCTGTCTCCATTGTCAACGATGCCCATTGGAATCATTTAGTTGTTATAGGTGTTATAATTGGTCTAAACACAGAATCTGGCGTCAGCAAGACCAGACAGACGGCTCACTAGCACCTGATCGAAATCTCTTAACATACACAGGATCCTTGGTAAGAACCTGCAGGTACGCACACAGATTCGCCCACACACTAAACCCTAACATATCCGAAAGACAATTGAGAGCTGCAGTAGAAATTTTTATCAATTTCCTTCAATTTATAATAACAAGAATTTTTCAAACTTCACATCAGTGTTTCATAATAAACAAAATCGCAGCAAAACACTACGGTTTTCAAAGTTTAGGAATGGGTTAATCTAAAAATAAAAAATAAAGAGTGGTCGATGGGATCGTTGTCGCGACTTCTACCTCACCTTTTATAAATCGATTGGACATTATCTTAACACCATCAGGTGGCAGTGATATATCGTATCCAAGAACAACGACGAAAACACCAAAACATCTCGACAAGAAAAAGTGTTTTAAAACTGTTTATATTGTTGTGGTTTGGCGGAGGAGTGTAAATTAAAACGCTGATGGTTTATTGATTTGATAAGGCCCGAAAATGTCGTATCATAATGTTTTAATGGGCTGTAAACGTCTATTTAAACTTTTGTTTGTTAAAACAGCTTTAAAGATACACTTAGCTTTTCGAAAAAAAAAACCAGGCCCACTCCCATCTTTTAATTTGTGTACAAGATACGAATTTTATCATTTAGTTGTTAACAATAAGAGTTAAATTTAATTTAGAATTTCTATTTGTTTGTTTCGATTCGTGTTCATTGATTTATTATTACATTAATCCAAACAATGGTCATTAAAATTTCTAAATTCCTTATTAAATTGCTTAGTGACGATGAAATGAACAGAATCTTCGGCAACATATTGAAGTTAGATTTGCATGTGATTAGCATAACAGTATGCTGTTTAGTTCGTTTATTGGTGAAAGGGAACAACGTTGAACATTCTATATTTAATAATTGACGACTAAAGGAGGTGTTGGAGCACAGCAGTTACGACCCTCACAGCTGGGCCATATTGCCACATAAACACACTTGATATGCAAATGGATAAGACAGATATCGACATAATGTTCAACACTATTAATTGAAATTATATTCAAATCTTTACAATTGAAAAGAATTTTAGATGTAATCCAATTTGATAATTGATATTATCACTTTTATAGACAATCATTTTGAAATAAGTACCTGTTTATCAATTTTGAATTTTATAGAATTTACACACACTGCTGGAATCTCTAAAAATATCAACAACTAAATGTTAAATATCTGTTGACAGGATGCTATGCTATGTTTAGGTCCTGGAAGATCAATCGTTGACAGACTCTATTTTCAGGCACTCCATGTACTAAACACTCTGCATATTTGTCGTCGACTGTTTTCCTTATTGTCTGACTAAATTCAAATATTTTTCCAGTTTCATATCTTACACCCCTAGGTGTAAAGTGAATTTCCTTCCATATACCCAACACTTATCATAAAATTTGAATTAGAATAGGGAATAGTTCTATCAAATATTATAAATATTCTCATTGTTAGACAGAATAAAATTGTAACAGTGGTAAGATTAATTTAATTAAATTTTCCGTCTATGATGGCATTAGAGCTTACCAATACTTTGTCGTTGTATGCAAAATAATAAAGTTTTACAGCTGAACATAACTGCCGTATAAAATCAACGATCACTTCTAGAGAATGTGAACTAAATCCACTACACATGCTCAGAATCGACTATATACTCTCCTTAATGCTGTTTACATTCTAATATGGATAGCAATAAAGTGACTATGTGAACGAATCACAGAACTTGGAGCAACATAAAATGTTTTAGCTAAAAAGGCGAGAAATCTATTATTTTTTTCTTCTCCTTTCTTTGTACACATACATATATGTGGATATAATATTTAATATACCTATGAATTCTACGTGTTGAAATATACGAATTTTTCAAACTAATAAGATGATTTATGATGACATTTAAGTACACATAGTCGAGGAAATTCATTTTTTTAATGGTAAATCTACGGTAAATTAAGGCATAAACTTGTTTTTTACGTTTGCGGGAAATGTGCACAGAAAGCCTATTAACTATAATACACTAACAATAAGTTAACAATCTAGTGCGTGCCAAGTTATAATTCCAGAAAGACTCAAAAATTGCCTTTATCAACTGTTACTGTAAGTTGCTAGACCTGTGACAGCTCTAAAAATTGAAAAATATCCATATTAATGTTAACGCTTTTGATAAGAGAGTGATTTGAATTTTTTTTTTTTTTTTGAAAAGTAGTCAATAGCCAATAAACAATGGGATAGTAAACACTGATTAAAAAGTTTGATACGATCATAGTTTATTTCTGAATATCAACCTTTTATCGATTAGACTTAGCATCCTGGTGGTGATGGTCTGTTTTGATAATTTGCAGGAACAGTGTACATTGCTATGCTGTAAGATAAATCTTGTATTGTGGCACAGCATGTGAGTGCGTATGACAGGAGGCGTCTGAGACATGGTTCTACGTAAAAACGTGGGACGTATCCTAGTTATCGTTGTCGTCGTTACCAGCCACCACCGTCACTGTCACCACTTTTGCTGTTACCAATACCATTACCGCCAATACTGCCCTCGCATCCCGTCTTGAAATTACGTGCCTTGTAAAACCACGCGGCGGGCTCGTTTGCATAAGTTTTACTTTCCAAGATTAACACTGTGCGGAAAGTATAATGGAATCGGTGGGGAAGATCCTAGGGACTGGTTGGTGGTGGTGGCGGCGGCGGAGGTGCGGGATTTTTACGGTTATACAGTGGTGGTAATGAACGTCGCTGATGCTGTGTGAAGCTTAATTTTTATAGCACACTGAACCCACCCTATCGGATCTTCAGACTTTATAAAGTTGGGACCACTTTTTAAAGGATTTTAAGATTCGTTAACAGTTTTAACAAACTCACTACACTTTCCGACCCTCGTTGCCCTTTTCCTTAAAGGCAAAAGGAGTGGCAAAAGAAGCGAACGAGATAGCGATGCGATTATACTTTCGCAAGTTTTTTAATATCTACTACAGCACCGTTCAACATGACATGTAATTTTAGAAATTTTATTTAATGGTGAAATTAAATTGTTGGCAGTTTTCGCTTCGTCTGTGTTTTTTTCCCGTTGATCTTATTACAGATAAAACGACGCCGACGCCCGACGTCCTTGTTTAACCAATTCTTATGCAATACTAGAGATTTGCCACACGACAAATCATCTCGCCCGCTATTAATATATTTATATTTGCTTTTCAAAATTAACCACAGAAAAAAATTAACATAAATCTACCCACTGGTAGTCTAATCTAGATCTTCGTTGATAACCGATTCCAATCTCAACATTATGTTAAATTACTTTTGATCCTTGATCGCTAACGCACGACCATCCTTCTTTTAATGAGGGTTACTGGCGCCACTAGCGGCACAAAAACAAAGATATCGGTGATGGCCATAGATTCAGATCTCTTGCACGATAACCGACAAACACAGAAAGCACATTGGACAACCGAAAAGTATAAGGTGTCCTGCCCAACTTCAAGCAAATCAAAAAAAAGGCAACATACCTATACCTATACATATACCTACACACAGAACACGACCGCTGGAAAAGACGAAAGGATCGAATAAAAAAAGGATTCTATATAGCGTGAAAGGGGAGATTTACGAGGGACCGCTTCTTCTAATGGGTGGCGCGCCTTTCTTAATTACATCACCACCTCAGTCGGAACATTCAAAGTCTCGTATAAATAAAAGAAACACCATCGGTTTTTTGGTCATTCGAACACGGCAATGTGAAATGAATAAAATGTCCTTCTTTCATTCATACAATGCAACCGTCTGATCACTATTCCAAATAAACTAAACGTTGTGCGACTTTTAAATTATTTGTCTGCAGTGTTGGATCTGATTTGAATGGCTGAGATTGGGCGCTGCATTGTTTCACCAACAGAAACGAATCTACAATTTGAAACATTACATTCCAATCGTCTTGTTACTGCATATTTCAAGTAATTTAGAAACTGGAAATGTTAAAAGAAAACAACAAAAACCAAATCAAAGAACGAGAGTATTGAATTGGTCGTATAATAAAATAATGGAAAGTATAAAGAGATGTCCAAAATATGGCAGTAATTTACTACATCCTCGATGTCTGTATGTAGGTACATGTAACATATGTAATTCGCCAAGTTCTAGTTATAAGTAGAAACGAAATTTCTGTGATCTTTTCAACAATAAATTATGTTATATACGCTAATTATTACTGTCATAATTCACGTTTTAATTGAGTGGCTCAAAGTAATCGTAAACGTTTGGTAACGCAATTTACCATCCACCCATTTACCGAAAATAGTTTATGATGCAACAGGAATTAATTAAATCGCCATAGAAATTCCCATGTTAATGAAAGTTTTATTGGCGACGATTAATTTATATAAACAGCTTCAGTTGATCTATAACTAAGTATTCCTATTCAAAAATTTTCAAATAATAATCTAAAAATGAGGTTATTTGAGTGAAAAAGAAAAAAAACAACATTAAAAGGATATTGCAGGTACTCCAACTATATTCTGAATTGATGAATATTGTGTAATGTTATCGCCAGAAATACCGTCTCGGTTGACCGCAGACCACGTCGGGACGCCTGCTGGATCCTTGTTTGCAACACTAATTATTATTCATAAAGCTCCAACCGCTAGATAGGTCCAAGCCTGGACCGAAATTAATATTGTCCACTTTACATGGCTGTACCAGGATTATGCTAACACTGAAACCACCTCACTACAATCAACAAGCACTTTTTTGTTAATCCTTTATCCTACACAATCCTCTCCTACACCTTTCAAAATTTAAATAAACGAAGCTAGCTGGGTTTGTTATAAAGGAAGCATTTGGTCGACAAGATCTAACTAATAATATGTAATTTACTGATAAAGTAATTTAGTATTTACATACGTTTACATTGAATTGTATGTTTATGATTAGGAATTACTTGATTACTCTAGCTACCTTTATAAAACAATGTGTTTATGTCATTATGTTACTGATAGTAAGTGTGACAACATTATTAAACATTCGCTGTCACTATTGTTAATAATTTGAACTCAATATTAATGATTATTTTATAGGAGCACCAGAAACACCAAATTTCTTCGCACAATTAGGTCATTTTATTAACATTGTTTATCGTAGTTTTTTGTTTATACCTATATTTTTCAACACATGTAATAAAGTATTTTATATTTTGAATTTTATTTCAGTTTTGTCCAAAGGTTATTGTTATTATATTTTTACTTTAACGATATTTTACTGTAATTTTACATTAGTACTAATTTTTTGCCAGCTCCGTTGCCGACATTAGCCCCAATTTGATGTTCGTACATTATGACAAGTCGTAAAACGCACAGACACAGTGCTTTCCATGCAAAATGGCGAACTTAAAGAGTCGTAGAGAAAATTTTGTAACACAACATCACTGCCATATACTTATAATGAACTTGAAACATACTACGTATAGTAGTAGAATGTAGGTGTTTCATGTTTTGTTGGCTATACCTATATTTTTTTGCATATGTTATTTGTTATTGTTGTTGCTTTAAATGTCTAATTTCAAAACAGAGCTTGTTTTATATTATGTGTATGTGTGCTACTAATTCCCAACTAGCTTGCTTGCTAATAACTAATACAAGGTAGTGTTGAACTTCACCCTTGGGCTTTAATTCTCTCTCTGTTCATATACTGGTGTGCTTTAGTTTGTGGTAAAGTTCTTGTTATAGTCTGGGGTTTACCTCCGGTAATTTGCCTTCATGTTAGCCACTTTGCAAAAGAAAATCTTTGGCTTTGTTGGGATTTTCAATATACTTACATATCGGTATGTACGAGTATACTAAGTAGTTCATTTTGGAATTTCCTTTTTACTTTCATATCGTTTTTCATTTCGGAGCCTTTATCTTTGTTCTTATCAATTGCTAGAGAGTTTGTACTTAAAAATCTCTAGATCTCAAAGAATGTTAAAAGGGATTAATAAGATAAACGCAATTAACGATATGTATGTTATCGTATTATTAATATTAATATTTACTCTCATTAAAATATGGTTCTGGTTCTTTAGTGTGTTATACTATTGGAGACGTTTTTTCCCAAACCTGCATTAATTAGGAATTATAAAAGCAAAAATTCCACTTCCTCTCCATATTGCAATCACGTGAATGTAACAAATTCTTTAATAGAGTAATAAATGATGCTTTCAACTTTTGATTTTCAATTAGGTATTTGTTTATTTGCTTAATTGTATTTGTTAAATTGATTCTGTTTCAAGATGTGACAAATTTGATTTTAACCCTGTTACAAAGTTCTGAAATTTGCTGTGAAACTTCCAATCCAATGTTGAACATTGACTGGACATATTAATTAGCAATATAACAGAGCCGTTTGTTTGCAGTACACTTACATCCCATAATTAAAAGTGTCTAACCGTCTAGATCTCCCTCTCAGTAAATATCTGTTTTTAGTGTATGTGTGTATGTGTATATGTTCGCTAGTTGCTTTTCCATAGTCCCCTCTGTTACATTTAGATAGAGCTGTGCGAGAGTGCTTGTGCCGCCAGTTGATGTGGGATATGAAGTATATGTAAACACATTCGGGATGCAATTAAGGCCAAAGGTATCAGCCCCACCAATCAATCACAGTAAGTCTGGGATCGTTTGGCACCAGCACGCCCAGGGACGTGCTCCTTCCCTTCACTAGGCGATTTTGCAAGTCAATATTAGATGTAATTCTAACCAAGGCATTAACGTCGTCGTTGTAGTCACTTGTATCTAGCTATATACCCACGGAGATTTGTTGAATGGCCCAATTGATATGGACCTGGAGAATTTGCATTCGACCGGTTCGACCCCTGCATAATTAGTCTAATTAATATTTACCGGGCGTCAATTGGGATCTACAGCAAACAAACCAGTCTGAATTAGTCCTGCAACCGTACAAGGACACTCTGCATTATAAAAAAAGGATCGATCTGATAAATTTTATCAAATATTGTCATATAAAGATGGACAATAAAACGAAATTCACTATGCCTATGGAAGCATGAATTTACAATATTGGTTGAACTGTTGATTTGAATGAAAAAAAAATAATTGGCAGACGGACACATGATGAATATGTGATTTTTGTCAAATCTAAATGGTCCCTTTTCGTACAAAGTACAACGAAATGTAATTGTGAATTTACTAGTTAAATAAAATATAATTCCCTTAATCAAAAAGTTAAATCGAATCGGATCGATAATAACGTTTCATGTTATTCGTTTCAAAGTCAAATCTCCACTCCTATCACAGTCCTGTCATTTTAATTAAATCAATACCGGGATCGGTCATGTCTGGACAACATTAACATTTTTTTCCACCTACTGAAGAGACGACAGCCACGACACAAAAAAAATATACGTATATAACAAACGTGTGTTGTCGTCCCCTTTCAGAAAAGTTACAAAACACCAATTCAGTATCAATATTACAATGTAGCGGTAAAGGGTAGCGCCGGCGCTTCAACAACACTATCCAATTTATCACTATGTGCCGCTATATAGAGATTGTGTTGCGGTGGCGGCTTTCCGACACAATTAGGGGTTAGCGCGGGGCTAAGTACAAAAGCATGTAGTGGCCCAGCGAGTGTGAGTGATGGTTGACAGCTGACCACGGTCCGAGCGACCGGACCTAGTCCACTTTGATACACTCACACAGATGTACATCGGTATCACCAAATGAGAAGGTTGCAGACCTGGATGTGTCTTCTTTGCGGTCAGGACTACGTCTTATAACATGTATGTATACCTGTGTTTCAACTAAACCACTGGAAATAATCGACCCAAATGAAATACATTACTGGAACACTATGATGATAATTCTTGTACAGCTTGACAACGTTTCGATAAAAACAATTCTGTTTTAACATATAGTTAAAGATTTATAAGTCGATTACAAAGGTGGGTGCTTTCTTTTTTAAGAAAAAACCTCAACATTTAAACACTACTATTCATAATTTTTTTAATATTGTATGATTTTATACCGAGCCCTTTTCATACAAGCTTATTAAATGTTAATAATAAGTAAATCAACAATTGATGCTTTAAACTTCATTAAAATACCAATTTGACTTAAATATGTCTGAATATCATCATAATATTATGTCGACTAGGCCTTGCATTACTTGCTATAATTGTTTTGGCAACAAACCTTAATGATGGTCTATTTGCACTGATCGTAAATCCGCCATACTGGACACTAATTGGAATATTTATCTTTTCGCCAGACACGTCCATTGCAATATCTGTTGTTACAAAATCTGGCAAGTTTATTTGAAATAGTAGGAGTATTTAAGGATTATAATAAAGATTTAATCGATATCCTACTGTGGAGATGAGGATTTTGACTAGAAAAGAATAAGTACAATATAAACTAGTTATAAAAATAGTCATTTCAGGTTATACTTTATCTCGTCAAGTAATAAATTGATTGTTAATTATACTTACAAGTATGTTCTAACACAGTGGTTCTTAAAGTGTGGTCCGCGGACTCCTAGGGGGACCAAGAGTTAATAGTCAGAGTCCGCAAGTGATGTTTCAAACTAAAATTTGATTTGTTTGTGAGCAAAAGTATAAAGTTATCGGTTGAGGATGCGGCAAAATGAACATCATATGAAAGGCGTCCGCGATATCATAAAGTTTAAGAACCGCTGGTCTAACAGAATCCATGTAAACACCGCCCAATGAATTTGATCTTATCGAATAGACCCATCTGTCTATTAATGTAAATTATAATATTAACATATCGATTTCCTTTATCATTTTATTATTAGTCTGGGCTTGGTAGTAATTAAATTTCATTCAAATAATCTGTAAACCTTTCAAAGGTTTTTTTTTCGGCTTGCATTATTCATGGAGTGGACTTTTTCTAGATTCAATATAAATTTTACAATCCGCAAATCTAAGTTTGTTGTCATTTCTCTTATTCATTCCACAAGTATAATCAAATCAAACTACCCACATATTAACAAATGCATAAAATCAGTAGTATCGTTCCATTTCCCTAGTTCCTCATTCAGGAAATTTTATGAATAATTCGTTACAGAAACTTAGTAGGTATATGAGTGTAGGTATACTGGATGTTATCAATAATTACAAAGTTTATGTCTGTCGTTATGGGCTCTTGAGTACTCTACTGAATAGCGAATGTGCGGTGTGACCCGTGTCCATCGATGTCCAGCCAATCTAAGCGCCCATCCATTATTCAGTGACTAAGAAGCCGTCGATGTCACCGTTACTAACTTCAACACTACGACTGACAACTTATCACTACCCTAGCCCTGTTCTCCAGAGACTGGACAAATGTAACCCTCAGTCAGGAAACTTAATCTTCTGTCCATGAAAATCATTTTGGTTTTTCACCAAATGTAATACGTAAAAGAAATACGTACAATAATAAAAATGTGTTGCTAGCAAAGTGTTAAATCTGCTATCGTTCCACAACAACAAAGTCGAAATAAATACAAATCGAATCGAACAAAGCGTCGTCAGAGGGAGGGCGTCCTTAGGACGAAAACGTTAGGAAAAGAGAGAAACAACAGCTTGAACAACAACGACAACATAACAGTGGCAGGAGTAGAAGCAGCAACAACAACAACAACAACAACAAGTACAGAATTCGGAAAGCAGTCGGCCGTTTTGGGAGTGACAACCGAGGCATTAAACTAAACGTATACGTTGCTGCGCTGGGGAATTGGCATCATTGTGCCGCGTCGTCGAGCGGTGAGCATCGAGGGGCGCGATAATGGGGCCGCTCCCTCGGGACTTTACATTAGGGAGCCCTTTACGTGGCGACGGTGATGGTGGTAGGAGTACTAGTAACACAACGACGGCTACGGCTGTGATAAACTGTAGAAGCGTCGATACGGCCGTCATTCCTAGCTCACTCCCGGTTAGTTAATGCGTCACTTAGGGTTAATTCTATATTGGCTTATAAAGAATTAACGTGCCCTCACTTATTTACAAACTTTAATTGATACCTTCAATCTGACAGTATACGTTTGACGGGCTACAAACCAAGTGGCTAATGGGGCGATTACATTTTTCAAAAGATTTTTTCTAAAGTTGAGGCAAGTGGAGATTTTCCGTTTACTGTTTTTTTTCCTTTTGGGAAACATCAAACGGCCTATTGTTGAAAAAAAAAATGGTGAATTACTCACAACAGTGGCACCGATCGATGCTGCTGAAAGCTTGTAACGTAGACGATGATATCCTAGGACTTTGAATAAAACAATGAATTGGACAATCAGTTTTAAAGGAACCAATTAAAAAATACTGTAGAATGTTTGAATTTTTTATAAAAAATTGAAGTACTAAAAAATAGCACACGCATGTAAGCACTTTCTAGGCTACAGTGTGTATAACATACATGTAAATAGGATTTACATACCTTAAAAGGCTTACATCTAATTATCAACACATGCATTAAGATGAATTATAGCAGTGGTAACTTTAATAAGGTTCGATCGGATGGTTTGAAAATAAAATCAATAAAGACTTTCGGTCCTTAAAAGTTTAAAAAAATATTTGCAGAAAAATGTTTTAATGTTTCAAATAACTTCAGATTCGGAGAACATGAAAAACTTTATGTCGTACGTTCCTCAGTTGAATTCGTTTGTTGTGAGAAATGAACATAGAAATACTAATAATAGAACTACAAATATTTAGAACTTTTTCAAAAGCTTTTCATTCTAGTGATGTTGTCTTATGTTCTGATGTAGTGTGTAGTATAGAATTTGGCTGGACAGTCACAGTTGATGTTAGCAAAATCGAACAAGAAAAACAAGAATGTCCAAACTAGATTATACACTTAAAACAAGATTCTGTAGAAGAAGTGGAGAGCGAGGATGACAATGTTTCCAGGACCTAACATGTCCTGGCTGCTAAGGAATCATCTAACATGGAGGTCACAATCATGTGAGGCGGAGCTATTGCTCCTCCTTTTTACTCCGCCTATTCGAACATTTCTGTACACGTTTCTGCCATCTGTCGGTCACTAATAAAACAATACATTTCGTTGGTGTTGTTTTATTATCCTCGTACAATAAGCTGTTTCATTATTTCAAACTCGTTGTAGATAAGATAGGATTGCTAGAGGACTTTTGAGATAAACACAAGCGATTGTTTCATTTTCCTCTTCTCCTTCGTTTTTTTTTGTTTTTTGGGGTCGTTTCAAATTTTTCCCTTTTTGCTTTTCGTATGGTCTCTTCTTTGCAATAGAGTTTTATTTCAATGTTTGGTCGTTGTTTCCAATAGTTTTTACGAGTATTCGTTTAATCCCTTAGGACATTATTGATCTTACTGAGGATTGTATCAGCATGGTTTAGCACAAATGAAGACCTACCTCTACGTATACACATATGTATGTATGTCATAGGTATGTTAATGATAGTGCAAATAAATGTAATGATAATTAAACCTTTTTATTACTCCTATTATTTAATAACATAGCATCTAACGGTTTTCATTACAATTTTCGGATAAGGAGCCAACTTGCATGACAATAGTAGGCAATCTATCAAGTAGACAGAAGTGATCCTCATCTAGGATCTTAGTATAAGCATTTTGCGGCCCATCACCTTGTTAAAAAGCCTCATGATCCGTCTGTAAATATTGTCGTTCCCCAACCAAACATAAGAAGGGGATGTAGACAACAGATTACCAACACACCGGCCATATTCTGGGTATTGTTTGTCCATTTACCGCCAGCTAAACCATGTTGTTTGCTAACACTCTCTCTTCTGTATATTTAGATGTGTTTAACGAGGTACGGACCGATATAGCACACCATAACTGCCTGTCAATGAGCGATTTCGGATCGTTCCAGGTGTGTTTATCTTGATCTCTATTCGTAAACAAGACCGGCAACTTTGATCTTTAATTTTTCTGTATAGTAGGGAGACCCATTTTCGGACTCATTGAAAGTTTCTTTCCAACAGTTGTCATCATTCTGGTGACAGGCCTTTTGATTGCAAGTGCGAATATTTGTTTACCACTTTTATATGTCCATCCGGTTAAAATTGGTCCCAAAGATTATTTTAAACAGAAAACGGATCAACAGCATAAAGCCTTTAACATTAGCATCAGATAAGGATTACCATAATATGTAAAAATTACTTTCAATTAGGTACGTCTTCCTAAAAATACAACGATATTCAACCTATGTTCGAATGGTAAATTGCTATTTTCGTGACTGGTGCACCGTTTGTATTTTGGCGATGTTGTGTCTTGTCTCGCCAGTTAATCGATTTGTTAGCAATTTGATGGTGAATTATTGAGAAAGGATGACGCGAACTGAACACGCAACAACACCGGTCATCCACCATGAATACGAACAAACATAATAAAAGGCTATTCCATTGCAAACAAACTGTACATTGGTGCAAAACACACAATACTACAGTAACAAAACAAACTGTCGTTTAGAACGAATAACTATCCGGTTGCATGTGCAATAATTGGTGCGAAATATTGTCGATGGTAGAATTAAATTTTATGCCACAAACTGCTGCTAGCAATTTAAACTCTTGTAAAAACACACAAACCTAACCACTTGGTGTTGCTAAAACAACCCAGACCTGGCTATTCGTGGTCATCCAAAAATGCAATGGCTTTGTTGCTAGCGCCCGCAGGGTGGTCGACAATATTCAAAGGGATGGGACAAATAATGCCACATAGACTCTTTCCACTGGACTTTTGACTTTTACATTATACACTATTAATGAATCGCTTATTGTTTACTGATCGCCTATCTATTGTTTACTGGTGAAAAATATCTAAATTCCAATCGTATTGTAAAGAATATAAATTAGCAAAAAACAAGTCCAAAATATCTAAACGGTGGTGTTATTCTTTTTGTTTTCTCCATCCTTTTTTTTTCTATTATATGAAACCGCCACAGAGAAGAAGCTTGGCAAAAAGAACAAGATAAGTTGAAATTCTGACAATAACGGTCTGAATTCCCCGAACGAGAATCTCCTATACAAACTCGCCTACAATGTTCAGGTTATCCCTCGCTGTGTATGAGTGTGTCGTTCGATACGATCGCGTTCAACTTGCCCTGTCTCGTTTTGTTACTCTCGGTTTCAACCACTGACAGACAAAGATGGGGATTTTGTAGAGAGCTTGGGTTCTATTTCTTTTCATCTTGTATTTTTCTGTAACGGAGCTTGGCGAGACTGTCGATTATCCGGGACCGACGATCGTGACTGGGAAACTTAAGTTGCTAGCCGCGATAACATTATTCATCAAAAACGCGTTTTATACACTGTTTCATAATAAAATTGAATTTGATGTCTTTTATTGCCACCCCATATTTTTTATGTACCAAAACGAGTTTCCATCATGCACCCGGGGGAACCACCCTATAAAAAATTAACCACAAATACTTTTCTAGTTAATATCTCATTTCCAATATTAGGAAAATACCATTCGCATTTCTCAAAATATTAGAACATAAATAGACTTCTGATACTTTATTCCAATCACGATGCAATTTATTTGATATCGACAAAATCGGCACGTCAAATAAGAAATAACGTATTAGCAGGCATTGCTGCTGGTGCTTTTGCTGCCATTTTGATTTGATATTAAAAATCACTAGGAATGTCCGTATTGAATTGAAGATAAAGAAGGGTCCAACAAAGGGAATAAAACAAATTCACCAATATCTCAAAACAAATGTCTGTAGAATCTGGACGACGAGTACGTCGTTGTCGTTGACAACGATCTGTGAAGCGAGAGAAACTCCTAACATATTTCACATATGGACCAATATTAAAAATCGTCCCCTAGACCAATTTTACAATTTTACACTTTTTAAAAAGACTAGGCTGTATAATAAAAAAGTATAAATTTCGAAACTTCGACACACATGTGGTGGTGACGTTTGACGATGACAATCCCATTTCAAAAAGGGGTTTATAATTGAAACGCTATCATCGACGGCCGTCAAACACTTTTAAAACTTGCTATTTAGCATATATATTGTCGATTCATATTAGCACTTTTTAATATGCCATTGCTGACTTAAAAACATGTAATAAATCGTTAGGGGAAGTTCAATGTAGAAGTGGTTCTAATTTCTCATACAAAAAATTAATGTTAATGTTGGTAATGTTCAATGTTGGATCAAAATTTGCCATCGTTACAAGCAAAAATATCATGAAATTGAGAACTCAATTACACTTATCAGGCATAGCATGCCTACAACGTTGATTGATTCAGGACAGTGTTCCTTTAGTTGTTGTTGCATAAAGATGGCATGTTGTGGTGCTAGATGATTTTGATGGACGAACAGGCACTAATCATACCGACAGCTTGCAATTATTTCCATGAAGGTGCCAATTAGCCTTATGCGTGTTTGCTTGTATTCGGTTAGTTAGCCTTCCGACTACACGAAAACATTTCACAAAACTAGTTGTCTTTAACAAATGTTTTGAACAGTTTTACATCTGCATTGAAAATGTCAAAACGTATAGACAAAAATAATATTCGGAATTGAGTTATAAAAACAGAAACATTTCTGCATCTGCCAATCGGAAAGTTTGTCTTATCAATACTGCCATCTTATCAGGGCAATTGAGGAAATCTGTGGGAGAAAAGGAGTCAGCCAGGAGCCAAGCTGCTGCAAAGAGATTAGCAACGAGTTAATCACGTTAGTACGGTCGATGCGCACTCATAATGGCCAACAGATGGCAGATGCGGTCGCCCATAATTGAATCAACTTTATCTGTGAGTATAATGGTCAGGGGTCGTTGCGGGTGGTTGCTCGCCACTCACCCCAGTTTTGGCTAGATGTCATTTACCGGTTGCATTCATAGAGATTCTATTAGAATCGACTACATTTAGGTAAACTAATATGAATCGAATTTAAAGATTTGTTAAAAGTTTTAAAGTTATGAGAACAGCGTTGTTATATGTGTTTGTTACATGTGTCAAAATCACACGTCACATTAAAAACATAAACACTCAAGCGATATGACTAGGGTCCACACCCTGAAACACATCGTCTCTTGTAGACAATAGAATTGTAGTTCTAGTAGCTTTAGGACATAAATAACAATCATTCGCAGCTTTCTATTTGCTATTCCCACGTTCCGCCTTCAACGGAAAGCCGCACGCGTCCGCCACAAACATTAAATATCTAATAAATCCGATTCATATGTTAATCCGCACACACATATACATCAAATATATGTACATATATATCGATATAGGTCATATAGATAGAGGGAATCAACCACATTTATTACTCGTATGTAAACAACAGGAACAGAACTAAAGAATTGTATTGGCTCTAGGGTCACCTATCATAAACATCCTTTAGGCTACTTATTGTATACAACACTATGTGTGTGTGTGTATGTGTGTTTTGAACGTATTATCTGCCAGGATATGATGGATTTTACTTGGGCATGATTTATGTACCGTCGGGATTAAGACCGTATTTCGTTACCGTTTCACAGTGATATAAGAATTTAATAGTAGATTTGACGTTATGAATAACATGAAACTGAAACCAGGGTGGACGTTAATATTACAATTTATCAAGACAAAGAATATGAAAAAAAGGGACCCACCGCATCTCAAAAATATGTATTTATTGAGTAACAAAACTGTAATTTTCACCTAAATGTGACATAGCTTTGAAAATTTCAGAACCCTGAAATCTTGAAATCTCTTCTACATATTTCCAGCAACAATTTGTGTTTTGTACTTTCAACAATGATGTGGCTGGCAGTAACGTAAAGACACTATTTCGAAGGATTCGCCGTAGCTCCTCCAGGAGTGATTTTTTCTTATAAAAATTGAAAAAAATCGTTCTTCAGGAGTTGTTTAAACAAAAATAGACTTATCAATAATGCCCAGTTTTCTTATTATAAAGACATGTTTTCCATTTCCAAAATTTTGTTCAATCATTTATTTTTTATGACCTACCTACAATTTTTTTAAAATTTGGTCCAGTTTATGCCCTTTTTGTTGATTCAGCCAATTTCACGCAAAAATATGTAGATCTTTATTTGCTAACAATTTCTCGAATTTATGCTCCCGTACTCTTTCTCTGAAAGAATGATGCGTTACTGTAATAATATACCATAATATCTTTAGAACTATTAGTTAACAAGTTTGATGATGGTTATTTTATGGCGTTGACAGATGGGATATGGATATACCTATGGTTGGCAGTCAATAAAATTTGTTTATTT
>JAZBHA010000084.1:4649-27619 GCA_037464855.1 Iselma pallidipennis | reverse complement strand
TTTCCATACAACTCATTCACTATATTTTATTTGACACTATAAAAACATCATAAACACTTGCAGGCAATATTTCATTATGCAGTTATCACCCCTACAGCTTCTGCGTGCGGCGAGTCGTGTGTATTTGCCGGCGACAAATAACCAACCTCCCCATTACTATTCAGTTGCAGTATACATACTATATACGTTTTATCTCTGAAATATTTACAGAGCTTATTATATGCTTGTTTAAAACATTTATCAGCAACTACTGCTTTGTTTATAAACTTGTTTTTGAAACACATACACGATAAAAACAGACAACTACTAAAATTGACTTTTCGATCAATAAAAAAGTACAAACAATTCTAACCACCAGACAAGTTTAATCGGAGGAAATTAAAAGAACTTTTTCAGGAAAAGGAAAAAGAATTAATTATTTGTAGAGAATGAGTTGATTTGCATTTTCTACACTGATAATACATAGATAAACTACGTTTAAATCTAGTAACAAACTCAACACCACGTTTTATTCTTTCAACGGCTCAAACGAACAGGTTCTTCTTTGTTGTTTAACTCCTTGAAACGAGATAATTTTATTATGGCAACCTCGTTGGTCGATAATTTTTATCGTATTTTATACTATATGTATTAAGTAGATATTGGAAAAATTGCTGGGGAACCGTTTAATGCATCCGGGCTTGTAATTGTGTGATTACATAGTGGATGTTTACCTAAACCTGATTATTATAATGGTCATTCAATGATTAAAATTGTTGTAACAACAAGCGAATTTATCTCAGACTTGATTTTTACTAATAATTATAATAAACAATAATTGACAAAATTGTTTCCTATCAATATATACAACTAAATTGGTTAGTAAATTGCTGTTTTTGAACTGATCTGCTTTTTATCGCTTCATCATTGAGTATCTACATGTAAATTATAACCAAGCAAAATTAGCCAATGTTTTATTTACTGATTCCTAAAGATGATAATGTATGTTGAGGAGAAATTATGATAAAATACAAGAAAAAAGAGGTAATATTTTAAATGTTATGGAAGAATAAATGTATGTAGTTGTAACAGAAAATAAAGAGGTATTGCGGATGAAACTTGCGTGCGGCATTAATAATTAGCTATATGCGTATCTAAAGAAACATTTTTTTAACCAGTAAAATATGTAAAATATGTCAGACTCTTATAGTTAACATAAGAGGTTTTCTATTGTTCTTATCATCTATACATTGATAATACTTGAAGTCAATCCTTTAAACTGTATGTAAATAGTTTCTAAGATCCTGCTATTAAAAAAGTCAAAACAGACGGGGGCAACTATTAGCAAGTTTCAGGGGTTGGCGCCATATGGCACCAGCACGTTAAAATAATAATCAAGAGTTTCGGCAAACTTGCAAGAACTTTATGCCGTATTTATAGAGCCCAGAGTTGTTAGGAAAGGAACTTGGAATAGAAGGAGGAGGAGGAGGAGGAGGGTGTACTCCTGAAATGCGGTTTTACATTATTTGTCCTTTAATACAATTTTCGTATAGGCTAACCGTCTTTGAAATTATGTAAATTTTGGCAATTTCTTGTTATAATATTAAGTGTCCCCCTATCGAAACGTATCTATTTCCAGTTGCACTATAATGTTTGGCGTTTTTTGTCTATTTTCTGTCATTTTGTTGTAGTGTTTTGTTAGAGATATAGATGAAATTTATATTAGACGTAAATTGAAATTCTACGTTTTGCATTTCGGTCACGCTTCAGCTGTTTAGGAGTATTTACATTTTAGATTCGGTCTTAATTAATACAGTTCTCGTCTTGAATAACGACTTTTAAGAAAATGTATTTGTTTAAGTGAGACACAATTTTCAGCAGCTGTCCTTTGAAATATTAAACGAATCTCTTTTATTGCCACTTTACGTGCTTGTAATAGATTGTTACCCTTTCTCTCTCATTTTTTTTCCAAAAGCGATTATACAAAACAACAATAACAAAAAGTATTCGATCAGGATTACATTATAGGGAAGATTGTCAGTGAGAAAAGGTCACCACCACAAGAAAATGTTACCATCAATCATTTTTGACTATATGCTGTTCCCTTTATATAAAAATCATATATTATTATTCTCTTAGGACCATTATTAACACATTAATATAATATTTTTACAACCGGGCGTGCCTATCGGACCTTCTGTCAGTTGCACTCGAAAAGGAAATCAATTTCGAATAATAATCGTGATTCTTTTCCCCTTTATATTTTAAACGTAACATCAATATTTTCATCCACATTAAAAAGAGGCAGCTTCCATTCACAGCTAATCGCGTATATGATATTAATGTGCCCAGAAATGTCCTGGACAGATTTTAAAACTGGTTAATGCGACAGTAGCGACCTCCGGCAGCCCATTTATCATATTTATTATACTTCTCCATTCAGACAACAATGGTCGGTGTTAACCGTAGTGATCCATTATCGCCAATATTCTACTTTCAGACCTATTTTAATTTGTAGGTGTCAGGTAGTTGTGCCCTCGTTACACTAAAGATAAAAAAGTTTTTTAGCATAAACATGTTTTTTCTCCAAATACCCCTTTTGCACTAAAGATGCATAAACATAAGTTTATCATAGTTTGACTAGAGTTGCGTGATTGTCAAGCAACGTCTAGAACGTGGTAGCGATCCAGAAATGCAAATAAGTCGTGCTAATCTGATGCTATAACTTACTAACCAACAAAATTTCAAACCACTGACTATCTTGATCAAGTATGCATGCAACATAATTATAACTAATAGCTTGTTTTACTTTTATAAATTACAAGGCTTTACTTGACGATAAAATTGCGAACTGTTTCACTATTGGAAGGATGAAGCAGGAGACGAAGAAGAAGAAGAAGAAGAAGAAGACGTATTCGTGTTTGAGTACGGGAAAAACATTATCAACGTGAAAAGAATTACAATACAATGGGAATGAGAGTCTGTCAATTATCTTGATCCAAAGAATTTTCCATCTATCATTGTGGCTTTTTTACCATTAACTACTTTAAACTTAGTTTACCGCCTATTATTTAATAGATAATTATTCTTCTAATCTTCGTGTTGCTAACTAATATAAAGTATATTTTATTTTCAGTCACAATATCCTGTAAATACCTCTATTTATAATAGGACATCAGTAAGTTTAATCATGTGTAATTGATTCAGACAAAGCTGTATGTCTCTGCATCATTTAACTTCTGATTAAACATAAATATACAGTTAATTTACGTGTATCACCAATAAATGGTTGACAAATCCAATTTGTGTTTCATTAATACAAAATTATGTTCAAGGAAATCATTACGATTAATAAAAACATCCGTGTATTGAGACTTTTAGCTCAACTAATTATATTATATTATGGCGTTCACCTGCACAAACCTACTTATTAACTTGCAAATACAAAATATGGTTTCATTTTTCTTTCTCGTTTTTTAATAAAATTTTTGTTTGATTTTCTTATTGATCAGACTCTAAAATAAACAACTTGTATATTCCAAGTTTTATTGCATAAAATATAGAAACTTCGCCACTAATGTTGACAAAGTTAATTGAGGCTCAAGTTATTAAATAATTGAAATTTTGTATAATTGAATGTACGAATTATAAGATAAGAGACAGTGAAAACAAATAAGCAAACAAAATCTGAGATTAGGCAGTTTCACTCTCTCATCTTTCTCTCAATCTCGCCCACTTAAACAGCCTGAGCGAACTTAATTAACAAGACATTATTATAAGTTTAAAACAGTCCCCCAGATGTGATCTGGATTTAGTAGATGCCGGAATAGTTATCCAATTATGATTAAAAGGTTAGTAAGAACGTATTAATTAGTTTGCGAGGGTTGCCTTAATGCACAGCCCCTTCCGATATCTCTGTAATAAATCACATTAGTCAGCTAATCCTCGGTTGGGAGTGCTCTGCTATTTCTGATGAATGATGTCGTTGACGACGACTGACTGCTCCATTCGCCTATACAGCAAACACTCCATATCATAAATTTTTCTTAAGTTTTATTGTTATTATTACTGTCGTTGTTGTTGTTGTTCTTGTTGTTTATTCCATACGAATTTTTTGGAGACTTTCGAAATACTACCTCATGATTAATGTAAGGGGCAAGGGAGTCGTTCAATGATTAAAATTTTAATATCACGCCTTCTTGACAAATATCGTAGACAATTCGTCCGCTGTATCATTGAAGCGAACAATGTTTTTGGCTTTTCTTTGTTCAACTATGTTCACGTCATCTTCGAAACTAGACAAAGATATCCTTATGTATATAAGTGTGCGAGTGATAGCTGTATAACGGTTGATAAGTTATTACAGAACAACAGGGGATGAGATATAGGTGTTGGACAGCTAGGGGTCTCTCAGATGATTGATGACTATTGTCGACACCGTGTTTGGGAAGACGTGGAGTCGAGCGCCGCCGCGGCGGCGCTCATCGTTGTCACTAATGGTTACAACACAATAATGATTCAAGGATCAATATAATGATTATTGAAGTGGTCAAATCTAAATCACTAATCAAAATAATTGAATAAAGTTCTTATAATTTGGGTATACCTATAGTACTCGCATAAAAAAAGCGGTAAAGAAAGGTTGGTTCAAAATGTTGTATAAAGAAAAACCTGCCCTTGTCTGTATAAGATGTACACAATAGAACCCGTTCAAGTTGGCAAACTTCCATATTATCTCATGTTCAGAATTCCACCTCTATTCAAAATTTTATATAAGAAATTTATATGTAGAGTGAAACCGTGCTACATGTTGTAAAACTTTCCTCACAGACTTGTGTTGCATAAACAGGGGCTCCGTTCTTCTCAAGTTTTGTAACCCCCAGCTGGCTTCTTCGTCATGTTTTACTTCAAGATCCCTTATTCGAAGCTCGACTTATTTTTAAGTTGCAAAACTTACGCGATTTCTATATGAATCTAAACTAGGTTCACAATCAATTGTAAGCGGTACTACAGAATTTATATTTAATATTATAACAAAGATATTGAAAATAATGGAAACGCTCCAATTGTATACTAGTCAAATCTATATTTTATATTAACAAGAAATGAATGGCTTTTGTTTGAAACTAAAATTGCCCAAGAAGCCGATCTCAAAGGATTATAATCATAAAGTTCATATTCGCTGGGAGCATTTGCTAAACTCCAGTTATGAATTTCAATAAGTTATACCTATATTAGTATTTACACAGCTTTTGCAGCCGACTCGATTCATTATTTACACGAGAAGTTGGAGATTTCCAGACCGTCGACGATTCGTTTACTATGTTGAACAAAGCGAAAGCTCTTTGTGTCAGTGTATCAAATGTTTAAAGCCGATTTCTTGTTTTATGAATGGATTAAGAGAAATTTTGAGACAAATAAATCATAAACCATACTAATCGCATCATAGACAGAAAATATGGCATTTCTATTATTTACTCACAATTAGTAATTAAAAACTGTTGTAAGAATGATCTAATAGGCTGAAAAACGAGCAGTTACTAAATTAATCTGTTCGCAACACGTACACTCTCGGCCTAATTCAGTTAATTTATAAATATTTTGAAGAGGGTCTCTAGTTGCTAGGGTGAAACCCTCCAAAATAACGCCTCATTCGATCAGTTTTATCAACCCAAGCATTTTATTCAGTTCTCGCCTTCATGGATTGTATAATACAGCAATTTGTTTGAATATATCGCATCTAGCCTCACAGCAAACCAACCTGAAAATTATTATTATCATTGTGTTTTCTTTTCTTGTTGAAAAATAAATTCCAATAAATTTCTCGAAAACTAACACGAAAGAATGAAAAAAAACGTATCATATAAATGAGAATATGTTTTTCGTTTGTAATACACAAACAAAATATCCAAGTTACTAGCCAATTCCATTAACAAAGAACACGAGACAGTTCAATAAAATTCAATCATAACATGCGTTAGTGAAAAGACTAACACGTCGTTGCACAATAAAGGACAACAGTTGACTTTAGAGAAGAGAAACGACGACAGATGCTGTAAATAAGTACATAAAGTGGTTCAATAGTGATTGACGTATCTTCCCAAAGGCCGCTTACTGATACTGGCAATCCCCCAATCCCCGAAATTGGTCTATCCTGATTCCTGTTGTTGGCCTCTCTCAGCACAGCTGTCAATCAAACCTGCAATCAGAACGTCACTTATTTAAGTGCGCTGATGCAATACTTATTCGTATATGTATAGAAGGAATTGTGTAGCCCTCATCGACATGTCAATCTTGAATAGGCTATAACACGTTCAGTTTTCTAAATAAGTGGAAAATTTTTACGAATTCCATGTGTTCAGTTGATAAACATGTTGACAATTTTTTTTTCGTAAATTTAAAGCCAGACATATATTCATATATTGGAAGCAAATCCCTTGCAAACTCGGATTAACTCCCCTAGGATGGTGCGAGTGTTGTCGACGATAGATAGTCTCAAGAGACAGTAGGCTAGAGTTAATCCATTTTTCTAATATACACGTCATTTACACGTAGTATGTATGAATGAAAAAGGCCCCAGTTTGAACATTTCTGTTTCGATAACCCTCATTAGATTTTCTTCCAGCAACTGGGGACCATGATGTCTAAACGACAGAAACTCCCTGTGGAATCTTTATTTTCAATCAAATATTGTCTTGTTTTATTATTCGTTTTCTACTTTAGTTTCTCTCATATTACTTTTAATATTACTATACAAGGGGGCTAAAGATACTTATCTAAGATGTGTTAAATGCAGTAGAAACATATATTACAGCAATCTATAACTCTGTCGGAACTGAGAGGTATATTGGCGTGTAAATGCTGCCTATTATCCACCAATTTCAGGTATTAAATCATTTGGAATAATTGCCGCGTTTCCGAGGCCACAATTTCGATGTGTTTCCAAACTGAACATACTACACATACACACGTATGCCATAAAGTCCTATTCACTTACACATATATAGGTGTGTATTTGTAGGCCAAGGTACTTAATTACATTTAGTAACGTTTCTAGTGTGGCAAACTGCCTAAGTATTAGTCAATTCATCATAACGAGGACTGCTTTCATGTAAGTCTAGATTCGTGCCAACTTGAACAAAAATAACAATTTTTTTGTCCATAAAGGAAGCTTTCAAAGCTTGGAATAACATGATAAACTCTGTAATTATTCAGAATAGCGCAAGATTATTCAACTTTTTATACAGAGATTTCTATTGTTTTAAACTTTCCGTTAAGGGTTTGCTTACTTCCAAAATGATCTATTCCTTAGATTTTCGTAAACTGGTTTTAACGGATTTTAAACAAAGAAACATTTATTAGAATAATTATAATTATGGAGAAAAACTGTGTTGCTCCAACTGTTTGATAACTAAGTAAATAAAAATGAAAAATAAAGGAAGATCAGAGTAAATCTGTTGTAATTTTAAAAGCTTAGAAATTTAAATTACAGTAATTTCTTTACAAAGAATATAATGATAATTGTAATTACTGCATTATACCAGATAATTAAAATGATAAAGTTTACGATTTATTTATATTATTTTATTATATTGTTAACATTTCTATTATGTAGATACTTGTAGTTTTAATAATACACTTCGTTTAAATATATGCCAGCATAATTGTATTTATGATCAGTTTTCTTTTTAGACGTTTTTCCAGTGTAACTCTCAAAAGAAACTATCAGTTTATAAGATGAAAGTATTTCGGAAAATGCATAAATTTCCAAAATAATCACACAAATTATCCCAGACGTACTAACACTGCCATCTAACGCAAGCTTTCCCCACTAGACACCCAACAATTGCACTAATTAAAGCTCAATTAATAAAGAACTTTTCACTTCAATTAAATTATTTTGAAACAAATAGACATGATTCTAGTAAAACAGATGTATTTTAAACCATTTCTTGCATTTCTAGCCCTTTACCTCGTTAATGAATTGGTAAGCTTATATGTATTGTTGGACTGCAGGACTAATTTCTAATTATTGTAATATAATTGCTATTTAACAATTTTTGGAAAGTCCAACGGCAGCACCAAACATTTAACATGCCTTTTTCATCTCTGTTAATATGGTGACGACATTGACCGACACACACACAGTCCACTCCCAACTATCGTCCAGGAATAAAGTGAAGCTTTATAGTTCAGTGTTTCATATATTTTATGGCAGAAAAACGATCGATTTCTCCTAAAATTTCCCAAAAGTCATAAAAATGTCCCGCGATAAAATGTACAGTGTGGTACCGATTTCATTTTGTTGAGTAGGTACGTTACTATATTTATGAGACAAATCAACAGTAAGCGTCGGCTCAAGAATGAGTGCCTACTAGTAAGTCCATTTACTATAACGTAATATAATATGATTATATGATTAATAATTCGTAGTGTTTTTTTTTGTGTGTGGATGACAAAAAGCAAGAATGATAGAGAAAAATGGTAATTCAGTTGAAATATTTGTTATCGAATTAGAGATTTTGATCATGATAAATATGTCGAATGAGATACACTCAAAGATGGTTGAAACGTGTTAAATTCTCTATATAATTAGAAATAGAAATATAGCTCGTAAAATTAATGAAATCGTAAAACTTACTATGTTGTTGACTATAAAACAAGCTTACGTTCACGGGTTGTCTACATTGTCCACCGTCTATATAATTTATCATTTTGTCATATTAGACGGTAATTAGAGACACGTTGAAATCGGAGAAGAACTATAGTCTTTTAGAAATGTCAGTCAAATAAACTAGCAAAGAAGTGTAGAAAGATGTCCGACTACTGGCCCGTTGATTGTTTTTTCTTCTTCTTTATTTAATACTCAGGTAGAAGAAGAAACAGTGAAGCGTTCAACAACACTTCAAACCCACACACACGATTAAAACTGACCAAACTTGACACTAATTAAAATTCGACCAGTTGAATAAATTTCATGATTTTCGGGAAAACAAAATGTATAAAATTTATATATTATATGATCTCTCAATTTTAGATCGTTTCTTTATATGACGGAAAAGTCGACAGGTATTAGTTCCATACATGATTATGAAGAATAGTGACAAGAACAACCCATGTCTGGTTTTGTCCTGTTTGCCAACGACAACGACATATAGGACAATGGAATATGGAAGATGTGAAGGTGTAACATTATCCAAGTCGATAGAAGACGAGCCACTATCGAATGAAACAACCAATGTAAAAGAATTTCTATATGTGTGTATACGTATATGTGTGTTCAAGAATGCATTCAACTAGAAACATGTCAAGTCGTTGCCTGCGACTTTGAAACTGTTTGATAAAAGAGAAGAGAGATCCCATCTAAAATGGGTGACCTAGATAGGGAGGACGGTTAAAAAAAAGGTTTTTATTGAAACCTTAATCCAAGATAAAAAGCTTAACATACAGGAGTGGACGGAGGAATGCTTTTGTGCGTGTAACACAACTCGTACGAATAATATAATAGAGGTCCGGAAATTATATTCGATTACGCCCCCACTGTTTATATAAAACAACATTCAAATTGCCTACAATATCAAGTCAAACTTGTATAACAAAAAAATAACAATATCTAACAATTGATTCAAAAATAATAGAGAATAAAGAGACAAATTTCTGAACACCTGTCTTGGATTTCACCTTCATATTCTATTATAGGACAGACCCTGTTTGATTTCCATTCAAGTGACGAAAAAAGTCAGTACACGTATGTTACATCCATATTCAGTACATGTTCATCGATATGTTGTTTGTGAAAATAAGTGTGAGCAGTTTTTAATGAACACAAACCTAATTAACAGTATGGCGCTGAAACAACAAATAAGACTACACACAGGAATTACCAGTTCCAGTTTGAAATTTCGTTCTTGTTTTACTCTGCGTGTTGTGGGGTCTGATTGAATTTTTAATGATAATTAGCTTGTTAACTTATTAAAGTAATTGTCCAGATCAGATAAGAACTAGAATTGTTAATCTTTAACTATTGTTGTTTCAAAAATGGCGATGCAAAGTTATTCAACCCTAAGTCTAACCGGATCTTGATAAAGAAAAAAAACAATACACAAAAAATGGCTACATTTCCGATGATTATTCTATTCAATATTATCGTTATTATTAGTAGTGAATTCTTTTCAAATATATTTAGTTGAGATTTGACTGAAAACGACATATATTCAAAATCCACTTCTTGGCAAAGTTTCCCCTCTCGAAATCGCCTGTTCTTTGGGCAAGTTTTCAAGTAGTCTACTCGCTTGTTCCGATAACAGTTTCATTTACAGATTTCACCATGTCTGACGCTATTCACCTGGCGGTAACAATAGATCCTATTCCAGCCAAAGTAGAAGAGCCATTTTACAAGTGGTATCTGATGGAAAGAGAGCTTTTCCACTTCAAAAAGTTTTCACTATATTATATTATGATGATATCTCACTCGTACACATTTTCATCGTGTATATTCGGTTTACTATATAGGTAGTAGTAGATAAAAGATAGAAAATCGACGTAATGTTAAAGTTCAGTGGAAAATATATATAAAAGTTGGGTAAAAGAGAATTGGACAAAGCCACTGCGACTGGATTTGTTGGCACCCGTGTTGAACAAATGACTGGAGAGAGAAGTTGATCAAACTGTGCCTTCAGGGTCGGTCGATTTTGTTTTGATGGTTGATGTTTCGGTTGGAGTTCCGTTTTTCCTTTGCTCATTTTGAAAGTAGTTGTTGAAATAGAAATGCAAGAACAAAGCAATTAAAATATTGCAAATTTCACCTGCATATTTTTTATAATATTTCGCATACCCACAGCAGCTCTTTTTTTTTGTATTTCTAACTGATAGCAACAATCGGAAATCCAATTATAATTGCTTAATGTTTTACATGAATATCAATTTCTTTGAGAAGAAGGAAGCAAATCATTCATTGTCAGTAATAACTACAAATAATTGATACCATCATTGTATAAAAATTAAAGAAACACCTTTGCACAATAAATAATTATAGAAAACACTATTTATTTTTTCATTTTTTTTTCGTGAAGATGAGGCAAAAGTGTATAGAACCGATATCGGCTTGCTAAAATCGGACTGAAACTGAAACATATAATTTTACCAAATTATGATTTATATACCTGGCAACAACATAATTGAGTGTGAAATCATCGTTTACTATCCAAGATAGATCGATAATTACCAGTCGTATATTTTATTAGAAGTCCGATCAAAATCTGATACGGGTCTAACACATGTTTCCGGTTGAACACCTCACAAAGAGCTCTAATATTGAATTGAATTTTCGTTTTTCAAGGTATAAATAAACGACATTAATCTCAATTTTATTCTCCCTTTCAAATCAAATAATCAAAAAAAAAAAACGAGAGAGATTAACGAGAAACATTTCTACTGTTCAAGAATGAATTTGTATTACCATTTTAATTGGATAGGATAAAAGGTTTTAATATTTGACAACAGTATTTAGGCATTTTTACAACGGTTATAATAATGGTATAATATAACAAACATATGTATGTAGGTATTATTTAGGAAACAGTAAATAAAAATTATTCAATCAAGAGATTGTAAAAGTTTAGTTGTTGAAATTGACTGCTGGTTTTTATCTTGAAAAGAGAGGCTGCACCTGTCAGGTGTGGCTGTATCACTCTGGGCCTAATTGGCATTTTTTCGTAACAGACGATGCTGTTTCTAATAAAAACAAAGAAATAATAACATCAATTATAACTATTAACCATTTCGAAATATACATTTGGAATTTCTGAAATGTTGCAATTAAATTTGGAATTTTCAAAACTACCATTGCTCCTGAATTGTACCGAATAGTCAATGTTACTCCATACTGGGACTGTTATAAATCGAATTTCCATCTACTTATATCAAAATCCCATCATTTGTTGTTCATTGAGAGTCGTCTTTCTCTCTTTAGTTTTGGACTAATTGCTGCCTGAAGTTGTTCACTAATGGTATCCCGGAAGTAACCGTCTAGAGTAAGAACATCCATTTACCTTTCAACAATCGTTAATAACGAGCTAAAACTAGTGATGATACAGCAACAGGTATATATAGACAAGTGTATTGTCGACTTGTTCATTCACTCTCATCATTTCCAAATGTTTCTTCCTGAATTTCGCCTGAGAATATGCATCGTTAGTGAACAAGCAGTAATGCTAGAATAGAGGAAAACAATAATTAGTGAGGATTTGATTCTTTTAAAAGTATTTCAATTATATAGAAAAACCCGACCAAAATTCTTTTAGGGTTTCCCCACACCTCCCTCACATTTTTTTGTTAATTCGATAACATCAAACATAAAAATATTAATCTTATTATACATGGTAAAACTGGTGTCGAAATGTTTTTATTTTTGTTTTCGTATTCGTCACATCACCCTGTTGTTGTTGTTGTCAGTCGTTTCAGAAGTCCACCAATCCGGAAAATTAAAATGCTCCGTTGAAAGATTAAATAAGTCAGGATGAAGGACATATCATCAACACTATAGATACATCCTGAAAATATCCTAATACTGGTCTCTGTTTTGTTCTCTTCTTATAAATGAATAACCTGTAAAACTGTTTATATGTTGTTTTGAGGTAGCAAGACTCCCCGCCGTTGGAGAACACCTGCTAACCAGTCAACAAACAATTATTTAAAAACCGGTAGCAAAAATACTTTTTTCTGTACAAAATTAGTAAATTATTCAAATTAAGTCAACTAATTAGAAATGACTATTGAAATGAGTTCACATTGGTGTATGTATCTATCATTTATTAATAGTCGTTGATATTTCTTGTTGGATCGAATATAACTACTCTTTTAGGTTGCTTAATTCGTTAGCAACGATTTAATTAAATAAAAAAAAGGACTAAAACGGGATTTGAATTATCAGTGTTATAGAAAAGAGTTTCAAATTGGGACAAAAAACAGTTAATTACACTTTTTAAGCTTTCAAATCTACTAAAATAATCTGGAATCACTTTTTACCCTTTTTTTTTGGTAAACTTTGAAACGGGTCTAAGGATAGATGAATTTTTAAAAAATATATATCCAAATCCAGATAAAGGTTAATGGGAATTTTAACATTCTCCAACTAATAACTGTCAATAAAATCCTTTCTATATAAGCTTCTCTAATGTAGAGACAAAATACGTTCTGACATACCATACAGATGTAATACAAAACCAGTCAACTATAATACCCTTTTTCAGAAGCTCTTTTCTTTTCAGTTTAATGTTATTGGTGGTATCGTCGCTGCTATGACATTTGTAATCTTCAGAAGTATAGAATCTAGTTTTTAATATTATATCGTACATGTTCTTGTGTTTTGGTGCTGGTTTCGTGGAAACCAAGCAGAAATCAACCTAGACCAAGTTCCGGTTGTGGACGTTTGATTGACGTTAAGCCCTTGATTCGTACAAGAACAAACCGAACAAAAACACATAAATATTCATTTATTTAAACAGTAGTTTAGTTTCGATCTAATACATAATGTGTTCCATATGTTAGAAACAACATATTTCAATTCTACGACAGACGTTGCTTACGCTAAAATGTTGTTAGCATTTAACCTAGCAAACAGTTGTATGTTTTCCTAGCAATTAACGAAATATGTTCGTGATACGACAGTATCTTATCCATTTTATAAACATATGTCACATTTTTCATGTTTCAATTCCGGACAATTGCAGAAACATGCCAAATTTAATGCAGATTGTAATAGAAATTAAACACGATTCTATGGAGTCAACGATAAAATCTGCTGAAAAATATACGTAATGTGGAAAAAAACTGTCAATAATAACACAAAATGTAAGTACAGTATCAGTGATTTGATCAGATTCCTCATAAATCTCTGAAAAAATCAAAATTAATTTGAATTTTCAACTTTAAAATCTAGATAGTTCTAAAATAATTTGGGGCTACATCTTTAGTATTTTAGTCAAACATCATCTCAAGATTACCGATGAATTTTCAATGCAAATTTTTCGTAGATCAAAAGATACATGCTGTACACGTGTAAACATCCAACTGGGCACGTAATAAACCAAAATCGGTTGAACAAAAAAACGACGATTCAAACCGTCAACCCTATCCGGATATGCGGCTTCGTTAAATAAATCAAACCGTCGTTGTTGGAGGTAAATATTTATGAACAGTAAGAATGTAGCGAAAAAGTGGTTTTGATTTTATCTGAGCATCTTAGGTGGCTCGAGAACATATAAAATATACGTTCCCTCTATTGTTTAGATCTCTCCGACACAGAAAACTTTGCTGCAGCTAGTGCTATCACACAATACACACTACGAAATATTTTATTTGTTGAATAATGGCCGGAAATATTCCCATAGTGTGCTAAGGTTTTGTTCAGCAAATCTGCACAAAATAAGAAAAATATAAGGAAAAAAGGTTGAAATCGGCAAGAATGTCGTCCAGATAATGGACTGAAATTCTTGAACTGGACGTTATGTGGTAGTGTTGAAGTGTAGAGACAGTGCTGTTAATCAGGACCCAGTAAACACCTTTAGATTTTAAAACAAGATCAATTCGATACAACACCTGATATTACACCGGCAATTTGGAGCAAGCGAAAAAATTTACAGCGATATTTCATGACAATAACCCTAATTAGAACCTGCTGGAATCTGGAATATTTATGGAAATTACAAATGGAACACTTCATACTTGATTCGCGCCATCGATTTACCAGTATTTTACTGGAAATAAAAACAAATTTTATGTTTTTTTCCTTTGAATCTGAAACTTTTTGAAAATTTCAAATATGACGCATAAATATTAAGGCACTTTTAATTAGTACTAAAGTAGAACGAACACCGACAGCAGCATTAAAATTTTAAATCTGCTTAATAATTTTTAAATCCACCATCAAGAAGCTGATAAAAGATTTGTTTGAGTTGTAAAAAGTTGTGGCCGCTTCAGGACGGCCGATGGATGATGTAAAATACCCATTAAAATTCTCCAGAATTAACCAAATCCAATTAAAAATTGAGTGCTTTTTCATTTCGCATTTCTCACTCTAGGGAAACTGGTATCGCATAAATTTGAAAAATAATAATTTCACTAATTAACCACAACGACGATGGTAATCCGTCGAGAATGGCAGTCTGTCCAATGCTGAATTTTGATATCGTCTGGAATTTCTCATCTTCGAATATAGCTACATACATATGTATATTACGGTATCAGGAAGAGAGAAAAATGTGGATGAAAATTTAGGCATCAGAATACATCGTATCATTGTTTATCATAAAGTGTATGTTGAATCCAGAATATCCAATCAACATGGAATTAAATTGAATGCATTTAGCTCGTTGCTTGTCTGTTCAATATTTCAAATTGAGTTTAGTTTTATTGAATTCAGCCGTAATGTAACTCAAACAAATTGCAACCTATTGTGGCCCTACAAATCAGCCTAATCGATTAGATTATTTAAAAGTGAATAGTGACAACCACTAAAATATTCTGTCATTATTATGCAATTTTGATGCTCTGTCTATCATTTTCCCAAAATTCCTATCAGCAAGGAATGGGGAAAACAAAATGAACTAAACAAAATAAAGTACGTACTCAAATTTCCAATAGCAGCCAGTTTAAATGAGTGGATTTTAAATAGAAAATGTGAATTTTCAATGGGAATAATTTTGAAAAACGGATTATCGAAACTGGAAATGTACCGGTAACGAACTGAAACACAAAAATTGCCGGATTAATTTCGATAACGAGTATTGTCAATCACTGTTTCCCATTGTTCAATACCATATATGTATGCATGTATACTATGTTTATATAAAACCTCTGTTTATATGTGTATAGTAAAAACTCTAATTAAAATACTGAAAAATCAAATTATATAAAATATCTGATAGAATTTTTAAATCTCAAAATACAGCGAATGGAAAAAAGGATCATTGCCCTAAAGGGCATCCAACATCACTAACGATCCAACATGTTTTGTTGTGTATTGATAAACAAACTGGTCCTGAGGCTAAATTAAATGTGCGCCATGTAACTGAGTGGATGGATCACAAAAACCGTTGAACAACGTAGATGTACTAACACAATGTTAATACAATGGCAAACATCTCATACGCGGAACATTGAAGTGCAGGACTTCGTCAAAGAGTGCTGCTCCTCATTAATATACTGCCCTAGGATATTTAGTTCACGCGCCACCACTTGGCTCTCAATTATTTTCAATCATAATTGGCAACAATAAGAATAATAATACCTGATCAATCCTAATTTGAGGAATAAATCTTATTTCGGGTAAATTCATTAAATTGCCAAATACATCACACCCCCTCTTTACTAGAAGATGACTAAATAGAAATATGATTCATAATTATATTTTCGGTCAACTTCAAGTTATTATGTTGGAAACATCTAAGCCCTCGTCTTACCATATGAAAAAAAAAACTCGGTCAAAATCCTGAACAAGTGCAAAGGATTAAGGATGGCAATAAAGTGCTAGGCTAGGGCATAACAAACAATAACAATGTCGAGCATTGAGCACGTGACGGTAATGAATATAGCTAGCGGCGGTGGCGGTGGCCGTGACTAGAGGGGCGGCTCGTTTACTTTCTGCCGCGTGGCAACTCCATTTGTCGCGCCCTCTGAACCGCTCAAACGTTCACTCTAATGCATTTCAAACAGCAGTGGAAAAAATTCGCTACGCCAACAACATCAACAACACCACCAACAACAACAACAACACTAACAACAATGAGAGCAATGACGGCAGCGAAAATATAACTTTTTACGAGAGAGTAAGAAACAAAAAAATATACATCCTCACTGTACCGTCATCTCGGTGATTTAGTCGTAATGTTACATTTTATGACAAGCTAGCGACGCCTTGATGTTATTAACGCCCGACCATGATTAATTTATTTTACAAATTGATTGATGGCCCCTAATCTAACTCCTACTACTAATCTACTGATCGATTTTAATTTTAACAGTCACTTTGTGTTGCTGTAATTAGTTTCAATTTGTGTCCTGATAATATTTGAGAAAAACGTAGTTAAATTATTCCATTTTCGGTATGTTCTGTCTTTTTGCTAGAAGGTACATACATACACTGTTCCGAAACTAAGCGTCGATATCTTTGCAAGTAAAAAAAAACACGTTTCTAAAAGACGTCAACTATACATACGTATAATACGTCGCGGTTGGTTGGCGTAAATCCCTTCGTCGTACGAGAGAGAGCTCGTGGTAGTACATGACAATACATCGATAATACACGGTCCTGACGGGAGGCAGGGGTTGGACACGTGTTGAGGTGCCGACTAGTGAGATGACATGGAAAGCACATTAGGAGCCGCGAGCCCTCCAAGCCGGGCCCCCGGACATCAGCATCTGCATGTAAGTAACAGCGTTCCGTTCTCAGGATGAAGTGCCATCCGGTCTTTGGCTGTTATACCTCGTTTCCAGTCGACCGCCAGAATCGTGACGGGAATACCAGGATACTACTATGGCTCTAATCCGAAATTCAGTGGTATGAACCCTTTCAACAGAACGGGATTATGTGGTGCACAAGTCTCAACCTCATTCTCATCATTTTCTCAATCTTGTCCATTTTATATAAATATACTATTCTCACTTTATTATTTAAAAATTAAACAAATTAGTTGAAAAAATACTACTTACATTAAAAAAATATATAAATGTTTGGCATCTGTATGTGTCAGAACAGGTGTAAATACTACACCTGGCTTTTACTCTTTATTAGGTATTGGCCTTTTAGCTACCATTCAAAAGTGATACAGAATTGATGTTAATACGACCATTAGCTAGATAAATGATGTAGCTATGCAACTATTTTAGGTATTGCGTGCCAAAGTAAAACGCTATTATATTGTTAAGGACTTAAAATTTGTGCCTGTGAGCATCAACTAGCGCAAACACTAAAATTATAGAAGCCTCGGATCGTTTGTAACATTTTTTGTAACAATATAGGTATGATAAATTTATTGAATTTTGATTTGTTTCTGTACAACAAATGTTGGAACGTTTGGGCATGATCATAGAATTGATGTAATGGGAAATGTCACGCAGCTTACTTCCGGGGCGGAGCGCCGCCATGTTCCGGTAAATGATAAGGTATCTGTACCGCCTTTACACCATAACTCTATACTCAACCAACAAGTATATCAAATTTTAGTAGGTCTGCCCTTTTTTCTTGTGTTACCCAATAATTTTACAAAGTAATTGTTCAACAATGTTAATGAGGTATGGGTACATAAAATTCCAACACACAACTTTATATCATCAGTATACATATTTATATTCTCGTTTTAGAGATTCAAACAAAATTGGTCGCCCCTCGCTGTTTACTCAACGTTGGATGAAATGATTATAAAATTTAGTGCGCTCACTGGAGCACATAAACTTTATGAAACCAGCATCGGTCAGGTCATAAATATTAAGTTATAATCCTTAAAAATTTAATGTAAAAAGTTTGCCATTGAGGTAGCCTACCTGTTTCTACCTAACCTATTAACTTTGTTAGTTAAGCTTGTTTTGAATTTGCATGTATTTGGAAACTTTTTAATAACTCTCACAACTTTTATAACAGCGTCAGTGTTATTAGGCAGCCAACAACGGGATAGTATTTATCAAGACTGTCGAAATTTCCTCATACCAAAAATCATTAACTTCTTCCATAATGTCAGATATACGCACCTATATAGTACATACATAAATATAAAATTAATTTTCTATTCTGAGATATTTTTATTTTATTAGTTCAAGCTAAATTGAAATTATGTTTCATATCAACTCGTATATGGATCTCTTTTAGTGCCTCACTTTAACCACTTAGGGGGTATATTGCGACAAGTGCATTATAACAATGCAATTCACTGCTCCCGGCGAATTTCTCACACTTACACATTTTACTCAGAGTTGAGGGGGTGTGAATAAATGCATCTGCCCAACGGGATGTGAAAAGAGTTCAACAATATCACTTTAGTTGATGTGTTTTTCTAACATTCAGTAGCTTTTTCCTCATAAATTAATCTGAAAGATAATGATTTAAGAAAAAAAAACATATCCAATGATGTTTTATGGTATGAACTGAAGCACAACAATGTTATTTTCTACATTTTACTTTCTTTTCCCATAGTCTCTAGCGGTTTTAAATATTATCTTGATAAAGTCTGTATGCATATTTTCCATGCAATATAAGTATTGAAGTTGGATGGGAATCCGCAACGAATAAGATGTAACATACACCTACAACAGAAAAGATCCTGGACTGATAGGAAGCGCACATACCCTTCGCATTCACAACCTCTGATTTATGCCGGATTGATACTGTATCTGCAACACCACAATGTAAATTACAATAGGTCGGTGCTGTAAATATGCTATTTCTATATGCACCCAAATATTCCAGCTGTTTCAGACACCGGAGTTAGTCAGGACCGGAATGAAATCTTTCCTGAAAATACAAAATTTTCTGCATTTATTTAAATAAATCTCAAATAATTACAAAACTGTGTTTTTATTTAAGCTTTCCTTTTCGAATTTTTAATTTGTTACAATATAATTTCTAAATGATTATAGGATTTAGGTGCGATTGAAGGCAAGTCCGATTCTGTTCGGAAGTATTTACTTTATCGAATTTGCAGTGCCGCATGTTATTAGTCGTTCTACAAGGTAACAAACTACCACTTGGATCGGCTAGTCTTTGTGAACTTTGGCATTTTGTTCGTTTTTACGATGAGTTCCCGATAAGCGCTTTGAACTCAAGCCTGGAAATAAATGAGAGGACATCTAATAAATATTGAAACAGCCAAGTAAGGTTTGAAGAACCATGTCAGTGTGGCAGCCGATGATACCGACCAGACCACCCGTGTTTATAAATCGTACATGGAATGAAAAAACGGTGCATAAATAATTCTATTGAAAATAAGACGACATTGGATTTTGCTAATTTGTTCGCTGCTATTAATATTGATGGATTGTCGACCAACCCTTTTATTTCTATTATAAATGATGATCCAAATGGGAAAAAAAGAAATGTTGTCGCCAATTTCCTAAAAACAGTTCAAGTTGATTTTTGTCATTATTGAAAATGTTCCGAATGTGAAAACACTATTCTGCTGGTTTTATCGGTGATCTAGAATGTAATGAAGTGGAGACATTGATTAAAAGCCTATTTTCAAACTCAATCTTTAATTCAATCGCATTAAACAAGACGATCCCAGGCGGGATCGCATCGAGAACAACTTTTTTAATCAGTTGATTCCGGAGATTACTTCCCTTGATAAGAATTGATGTTAATGGAATTACTATCGATGTTTTAATTTCGCAGTCTTCGTTTAACTGCAATAGAAGGCCTCCAAAGTCTTAATTAAAAAGTTTCATCCCTATCGTCGAACCCGTCCTCGAAACTCGAACACCATCTTTCTAGTCCAATCATCCTTTATCCACCCATTTAAAAACAAAAGGGATCTATAGCTTAGCAGATTTGGATATTAGACCTTTTGGGGATTTATTCATGAGGCAATTCAATTCAGTTAGTGCGGTTTCTAAGATTTGATGATTGAGAGATTCTGGTCAAAAATTTCAATAAATAACATTTGACCGGATATCGATGGCCATTCCAAATAATAATGTGATAAACCACGAAAAGCTAACATTGTTTTCATTATTGTACGCCATTATTCTCAGTTTCCGATTCCAGGAAGACAGTGAATCACCAGGAACGAAAAGCATTTCCTTTCCGATTTCGAACATTTTAAATCGGAAATAACCATTTGGTATAAACGCAGACAAGTGTCATCGACCGGAACTGTGATTTTGAATTATGTAATTTTTAATGTTGGATTGTGAGTGGTTTAGGGGCGTGTTTTTCACTTTTTTTGTGGTTGTAACTCTACGAAGAGTAATGAAAAGTGGTTGAAATTGTTGGCGTCAAGCCAGAAGGGGACCGACCGGACGAACCCTAGGAATTAACCGCGTACGGTGGTCCATCTCATATATCAAATGATTACGCACCGAAATGATTTCTGCTATTGTAAGATCTACTTCCCCAACTCTCTCACCCTTTTGTTAGTTCTTTCCAACTATTCTTCATGCTGATAATATAATAGAATTTATGAAAATATAACTTTGTAGACACTGAATTCTCTTGGAACGACTACACCAATCTTTTCGTGTAAACAAACCGAAGAATGATAGCAGCAATTTCCTGTCCAACTTTGGTATAATGGTACGGAAACAATCGACATGGATAAATGCTCGAGACATTATAATATTGAACGATGAAAATGTGGCGTAACGAAGTTATAGTCCTAATAAAAACCCTGTTTCTGCAAATACAGCAATTCTAACCCCCTAACACTGATAAAACGTGGACCGGGGATTTGCCAAAGCCATCCGGAATCGGTTACATACAATATGGATACAGGCATCCGACCCGCTATATTTTCCACATGGCTGAACGTTAATTTGGTTGCGATGTCACACTATATCTGACCTTTCTTCTGTCATCGTTCACGTGGAAGATGTTGGGGATTTAAATTGCACGCAGTTTAAAATTGGATTCTCTCTATACGGCAACACACCATCCTATCATTTTAAAAAGCCGTCTGACAAGGCTGCCAGTGAATAGACGCCAAATAACGTCGCGACGCCACGTCCATCGACATCTATAGGATGTCACCGAAAACACACTTCGTCAAGTATGTAAACATATTATATGGACATCGTAAAATTGATTTAATTGTCACTAGAATGCAAGCCCTTTCAAAAAATACACTGTTGAGCAAGTATGGCTAATAATACATTTCTTATTGTAAGCTAGAGACACTGTCGGACATATGTGCCATGGGAAATGAATCTTTTACGGTTCCTCTCGAATAGTATTTAAACTTTGCGCCGAAATTTCTTTAGCTCCACCATCTACAGGTCATATGCCCAAGTATTAATTATATCATTATCATTCACTACATAAAGCTTTCCTTGTGTACTTCTATCCCATAACAGATGGCGTCTAAAGCTCCTTTGGGCTTTTTAAACATTAGAAAATGATTAGAGAAGAAGGTTATGTTTACGTGGAAGTTGCTTGAAATAAGTGAGCTAGTGCATAATAGTTAAGTACTTTATGCGCGCATTAAAAATAAATAAATAGTACCTAAATAGTACCTAATTAAAAAAAAAAATTATGGCGCATTTGGATAATTTACCTGTACCAGTGTACGAAACAATACCGAAAACTGATCGTGTTCAAGATCTATCCAATATTTTTACGGCAAAATTCGGAAATAGTCCCGGATTTTTTGTACGTGTACCCGGACGGTAGGATAACAAAATAGGAGATTAGAAGGAAAGATTAATGGTAATGTTGTTTTTCTGTTTAAATAGTGTAAATCTAATAGGAGAACATATCGATTATTGTGGATACGGTGTATGTCCGATGGCTTTAGAACAGGATATCATGCTAGCGATAGCAGTTGTTGATGATGATAAATTTCTAAAATTATACAATACAGCTGAAGAATATCCACCATATGAATGCCATTTGAGGGATTTTTCGTATGTTATCCTTATTATTATTATTATTATTATTATTATTATTATTACTATTGAAAATTTAAAATTTAAATACAAGTGGGTTTTTCCTTATTTTGCGATAAGATAAAAATTTAGAACAGAGTCAATGTATTTTTAAAAGTGTTTTGACGAAAAGTCATAGATAATTTTTATTTTCAAGTTTCTCTATAAATATATAAGTTTAATACCTACATATAGATACCGGTTGTTCCTGAAAAAAAAAGACCTTTTATTCCTCTACTAATCAATTTAAATTCGAATATATGGGAACGACGGTTTTCTAGATCTAACAATTCAATTCACATCTGCTTGGCTGTAATTAAATTTCAACAGAAAAAATTTACCCACCACCACATCGGTGGAAGCAT
>JAZBHA010000083.1:127235-142658 GCA_037464855.1 Iselma pallidipennis | reverse complement strand
ATATATATGTATAGATAAGAGTTTTAGCAGTACACCACAGAATAACGTTAACGTTAACGTTATACCGTAAAAGAGGTAGAATTGTACATACGTTTAATACTATAGGAGTATGCACAATTCTCCTCTAATAGAACATGAATATGAGCGTTACTGTTAAGTCTTATCAAGAAGTTTACGAATATAACGTAATACGTTAATGTTGCGACTGCAAAAATTCCCCCGTTATCTAATTTAGGTAGGTATAGAATAAAGTCAAAAGCGACAGAGACCATCATCACATAGTTTTGATTAAATTGATTTCAAAAAGGAAGAGATTCTTAATAATAATAATAATAATAATAATATTGTTTATGGTTCTTATTTTCACTTATTCTTAGATTTATTATTGGATTATTAGGATTTAGTGAAAACACCGGTGATTTTATTCTAGGTTATGGGGCCAATGTTTCGTCCCCGTTTGGCCCGCCGTTTAAGGCCCTGATGAAGTTGCTAAATGGCGACGAAACGTTGGCCCCCATAAACTAAAATAAAATCACCGGTGTTTTCACTAAATCCTAATAATCCAATAATAAATAATAATAATAGTAATAATATAGATGCAAACAAATTTATGGCAGCTTGCTGTTTTTTTTTTGTTCCAAAAAATATCAATTTTTATTGTTTATTGTCGTTTAATTCTATAAAGTTAAATTAATACAACAGAATAAAGTAAAAAATGGCAGTAATTTTTCTGGAAAAATAGTTTCTTATCTAAACGAAAAAAACAGTCCTAATAATAAATAATTTGAGTATTTATCAATAATTGCCTTTTAATTATAAAAAAAAAACTAAAAAAATATCTACACACACACACATACACATATTATTTAAAACTATTCGTACAATGTATTGAATTTAGGATGCTTTACACTAACAGGAAATATTCGCATCCGTTGCGAATAATTCGCATTAGCGTGTAAAACCCCCTAAAATAATCCTGTATTGACGATTGTTTTTTGTCAAAGGACAAGAACGAATGTGTAGATAAAGTGAGGGAGAGAGAGAGAGAGATAGATTTTGTGGAATGTCACAGTTTTTTTTTGTTAAATGGTTTGTCTCTTCGTCTCTTCCATCTTCTGGGTGTATTTTTTTTGTATTATTATTATTATTGTTGTTTTGTTAATGTAGATTAAACAGGTGTATCGATTTTCTCGTCTTTTTTAATTGGTAAATCATGACCATTAATATATTCTTGTGATGATTGATGATGGGGATTATCAACACCATTATCACCACCATCACCATTTGATGGTGGATGATGATGATGATGACTATCCGATGTTGTATAGTCGATTACTGTTGCTCCACCTACAACAAATAAAAGCTAATTTTTAGAAACCATTGATAAATCAAAGATCAATTTAAAAAAGGCAAGTTCTTTAAAGCTACTTTTCGAATAGGCAATGGATGGCGAAACGTACCGCGTTGATTGAGTCATATCTGTCAAACGTCAAAATCTACAGTTTCCTGTAATGCGCCGACCGTCAGTCGATTGCGTCGATTGTATCCGGAGACTGTCGAGAGACAATCGAGCGACTGTCAGCGATTGTCGTATCACATGACGGCGTGTTGTCGAACTGATCAACGCGTTACGTTCCGCCTATTTTTGTTTACCCGTTATAAAACTTGCCGGTATACGATAAATATTAGGATTTTTATGAAAAAATTTCGAAAATATCCCTAAAAATTGAATAATAATGCAACATCTTTTACGGACAACTACAAAACACCAAAAAAATGAAACAGTAACATGCATGAAATTCTAACGGTAACAATTAAGATTTACTTACCAAAACTGAACTTGCCTCTAATACTAATTGGTTTATTAGCTTTTATTTGTCTTTAATTTATAATTACGAATAAAAAAAATTACTATACTACTACTACTATTACTAGTAAATAGTAAAATAAAATCCTTTAACAAACAAACGACAACATTTTTGCACAGCCAATGAGTTGGATTCAAACGCAACTCTACATCTTTATCTTTATCTTTAAAGAGTTGTTTGACAGTTAAAATCAATTCAAACGAAATCCATATCTTTATCATCATCTTCAGCTTCTCCCCACCCATTTACAGCTGGCAAACTCGGCCAATAGTAGATGAGTTCACATAGTAAAGGACAGGGATAGAAACTTGCGATAGGAACAACAAGGATAGATATATGATTTAAATGTTCCGCTAAGCTTCCTGGGCGGAGCAAGCAAATCCTTAAAGAGTGATAATGACTCATTCATAAAGAGTGAGAAGAAGATAAAGATGAAGAGTTGCGTTTGAATCCAACTGAATATTTATTGATAACAGAAAAAACAATTTTGTAATAACTTACCACTAAAACACCATCTGCTTGTAATTTTAGCAAAGATCAACATTGATATAATCAAAATGATAACCATTAATGCTACAATAATACCAATAATTCCACCAATACCAAGATCCAAACCTAAACGATCACAAAAAAAGAAAATTCATTAAAAATCTAATTTATCAAAGTAATAATAATAATAATAATGATAAGATGATGACAACAACAGATACCTGACAGTCTTTCATGTAGAAATTTTTGAAATCCTTCTTTAATTAAAAAGAGCAGCGTGAAATATATATTTTTTTTGATTAATTTTAATTAGAACTGCTGGGGGGTATATATAAATGGGGAGAGGAGAAAAAAAAACGGTAAAAAGAATTAATTAGGTAGGTATACCAACCTTCCGGTTCCGGACTTGTTGATATTTTGACGGTATAAGCTTGACTACCCATATTATTATAAGCATGTAAGACGAAAGTCTTTTCAGTATCTTCTCGTTTGATTGCAGCTATTCGTAATGTTACATTATATTGTCCTCTACCCTAAAAATAAAACAACAACAAAAAAATTATACGTTATTGTTCTACTGTATTTTCAATAATTTTGTGGTTGATTATTAGGAATTGTAGTGACACACAGTATTTTCTAGTGTTGGGCCAACGTTTCATCACCGTATGGTAACTTCTTCAGGGCCGTCAAGAAGAAAACAATCACACCAAAGTAATCGACTAGTTAAAGCCTTGAAGAAGTTACCACACGGTAACGAAACGTTGGCATAAAACTAGAAAATACAAACAACGGTGTTTCACTACAAATCCTAACAATCAGATGATTTATTAAAAAAAAAAACAGAAAAAAAATTACTAAATCTCGAGCAGCTTCAGCTTCTAAACGTCCAGTCTGATCATTACCACCTTCTTTGATACGTTCATCACCAATATCCCATTCGATTTGTGGTTTTGGATTTGCATCGATTCGGATCGTTATCATGCCGGGTTGGCCGAGAATGTAACCGAATTTGTCAATTTCACCCTGTGGCAGTGGGGCGTCTACAAAATCAAACAAATTACAATTAAAAATAAAATATATAAACAACTATAGGAGTTTGCGCAGTCTATACGTTAGGGTTAACGTAATAGCTTGTTTTACGTTGTTTGCAATTGTGCATTCCTGACTTCATGGCGCCACAGTCGTACGACAACCAATCAGGAGCTAAAAATTATTAGGTGATGAGTAATTCTTAGCTTCTGATTGGTGATTGCAATACGATTGTGGCGCCATGAACTGACTGTCATTATTAGCGTATGTACTGCGAAAACTCCCTATAAGAATAGTATCATAATGATGATACGTACATTTTACGTCAAGTTGTCGTTTAGTTTCAGCATAACCATTAGTATAACCAGGATGATGAGCAACACAACGTAGAAATTTACCATTATCCGTTGGTTGTAGAATTCTTGTTAAATTTTGTAATTTTGATTGTAAATTTTCTTTAGCTAAATCAATAACTGTCGGCATACTTAAACCATCTCTATATAATAGTTCGTCATCTAAATACCAACTAATATTTGCAACAGGTCTACCATCACGTACAATACATGATGCCTGTAATAAATCGTTTACTTTATAAACACGTAATGAATCGGTACCACGGCTTAGATCCAATTCGGGCAGTTTTGGTGCTCCTGAAATAGAAAAAACAATATGTTGATGTTAGAGCCCCAAAGAATGTTTTCTTTTTTAAAGGAGATAGACGTTAACGCTAAAACGTGTCAATTGAAAAAAAATGCAACAACTTACTTGCAACAACTAGTTGCATCTGTCCAACTGATTCAACTGGATCAGTTTCAACACCCAAGTAACATTTAACTAAACCATTATTTTGATCGGAAATGTGTTTTATGGTGACACCACATTGACCAGCACTTAAACCGGAACCATAATAAGCCACCTAGAAAAATACCATTTTATTTAAGAATCGGAAATTGGAGTGTGAAACGAATCTTGATCAACTTACTTCATCATTTGCTAATTTCGCATTTAAATTGTAAATCTTCATACCAGGTATAGCAATACGACAATACTGAAGTGGTACACCTAATCGACACATAACACTAACATTCTGACCTGGTAGAACTGAAATTTCTCTAGGATCGATTTCTACATGAGCTCCAAGACAAACTGAAACAAGGAAAAAAAATAGAATATAAAATCAATATTTGTTTAAATTTAACTGTAAAACATAGATTATGATTAAGTGATCGATCCGGCTCGAAGGACCAACTATGATTTTACAAAAACTGGTTTTCTGCTTAATTAACTCTTCTTTTACGTTGATGTACGTCGATTAACAGCCCTGTCACACGAGCAGAATACAATTCAATTTAACCAAGTTCACAATTACTTTGGTTCTCAATTTGCCGTGTGACAGCACACAATATTCAATTAGTGAGCGGCGAAATTTATTTAGTAAATTGGCTGTTCAGAACTCTATTTAGCTAAATTGTGTCAACTACGCCTGCGCGGCCTCTAAAAGCATGGCTACCATCAACTGTTTGTTCAAGAAACACACACAACATACGCCTTGCGCGTGCGTTAATTGTAATTGTGAAACGCCCGTGTGACGGGGTACAGTTCAGCAATATTTCAATTTGTATTGACCTTGTCGCTAAATTGAATTGTATTCTGCTCGTGTGACAGGGATCTAAAGCTATATATAGGAATTATAGTAATTTAGATTCATAAATAATGTTTGATTTATCGATTTTAATTGTAATTATGTTGTTCTTGTTTAATTAAAAATATGTCTCTACATCTACATAATTTAAAAGTTGGCTATTGTTTGTTGGTCTCTTAAAAACAAACACAAACTTGTAATTCCACCACCGGGGAAACAACCTTATTGAGGACGACGGAAAATATAATTAAGACGGTCAGACATGGAAATATGGTCGACAGAGGGAGGCGGAGGCGGTGAGAACACCACAGTGGTTGTATGGAAGATAACTCAACTGTAATAAAAGTTTTTCATATTAGGAAGCAAATTGGGGGGTGAACGACGATGGTACTAATTAATTTCAACCCTCGTTTTTTATTAATTTACCATCAAACAAGTTAATTAAGACACCACATAAAATATTTGTGGGGGTATTATGAAATTTTCATTTTCTACTAGAAATGTTATTTATTTGTTCCGGAAGGAAGTGGACAACAACATAGGTTGATTAATGGTGCCTGTTTGTCTGTACCGATTTCAATCAAAATTACTGTCTTCTAGAAAAGCCGAATCTTTGTAGATTTTGTATGTTTTTCTTATTTTTTTTTCAACCCCAAAATTGTTAAAAATTTGTCACAATCATCAGATAATTGATAAATGGGGTCGAGAAAATCACAGTTGTATTTTTGTTGGCCCGTTATCACTAGTTACTAAATTTTCTAGTAAGTCTTTACCGTAAATTCATTCACTACTATAAACCCTCCTGTGTCTGTGTGTGTGTATGTGTGTTGCCAAACTGTGTGATAAACTACCACCTTTAACACGGTAACTGCTTCTTTATATATATTTTTTTTACCCCTATTTCGGTTTTCCTGCTGTTTCCTTCACTACCACCACCATCATCGTCATCCCCCTTTTGCTGTTGTCTACGTTTTCCTGTCTATCAGATGAATGTTAGAGATTCTGATTTATCTCATTACAAGTCAAGATAAATGTTGATTGTACGTCGACGTTGGCTGACAAATACACGTAAATGCTCGTTAAATGGGTTAACAAGAATAAATTCCATACAGGTGTGCGTCAAAAATGAAAAGTGTGTTTTTGTGTGTGCATAAAACTGGTGAAAATTGGAAAATTCTAATCAATGCATATGTGTGCGTTTTCCTAGATAGTGGAAATTTGCAAGGCAAATTTTTACCCAATTTTTTGCTTTCTCTCTCACTCACTCACACACGCACACTCTAACACACAAAAAAAGAAAGTGGTACATATGCCGCCAAATTGATATCTCCCTTTTCTCTCTCGTTTTTTTTTTTTGTATGTGTGTATGTGAAATCGTTTTTTCCCCTCTCACTACCAATTCAAGAAATTCATTCAACTGAAAAAAATCCGTTTACAATCATTAATGTGGAAAAGAGATAATCATTGAAGATTTACCTTTCAATTAAAATCAAAATGACAAAAACAGCAGCGAATGAACGATAGAGAGAGAGAGAGAGAATTATAGAAAATCTAATAGTAAAATCAATAGTAATTGGGGGGAAAAAACAGGGGGTAATGATTATTGGGGAGGAATGTTTTTGTTTTTCCTGTCCTTCTTTTTCTTGCAATCTAATTCAATTAGAATAATTTGTTTCTGATTTTTATTTTTATTTTTATTACGAGAGAGAATTACTGAAATTGTGAAATATAATTTGCAATTAATTAGTGGCTCGTAAAGTTTATTATTTCCTGTTTCTATCTCACTCTTTCATTTCATTCGTATATACAGGTGTATACAAATAAAAGTGTGGTCTTTAGAAGCACGAGAGTAAAAGAAATGACAGATATTAGCAATCTTGGATACATGAATCGGAGCGAGATAACAACACGACAATTCCTCTCCTTCAAATCGTATTTCTTGTCTCGCTTTGATTCATGTACTGTTTACGCCTCGTGAGTGAGAAATATCGATTCTTTTAGTTGTGTAAATCAGGTTTTTCAACACCCCTACTCCGAGCACTATATCTGGTTGGCTATCCTTCTTAAATTCTGACCTGTGGAGCATACGATATGCTGTGAGGACCGCCCTCGTTAGCCTGATTTATACAGCCCCGCAACAACCGTAAACTTTTTAATGCTCTCAACTGTACCATAGATTGACAATGTTTCTTTTGTTCTCGTACTCTTCAAGACCACACTTTTATTTGGATATACCTGTATACTGTACTAATAGTTATATTGGAATAGGTACACCCGACAAAAGTTAATTGAAATGCAAACACGCAATTAACACGACACTGTTGTTGGTTTGGCTTGTAATTACCATGCAATCTTCTCGCTGTTTGTTTGAAGAAAAAAAATACACTTTCCGACAAAAAGATAATCGCGTGATTGAAACCAAACTAACGGGTGTACCAAATTATTTGAAACGGAGAGAAGGTAAGTCGCGAACTTGGTGCATACGGAGCGCGTGCTTCTCGACTGGGGTGTATTTCTTGAAACACGCTTATAGAATCGGATAGAAGACTATCTTGTTGCCAGTAACATAGTTATTGTCCATCATTTGGCACACCCGGTATGACGAAGCAAAAATGATTTGTGTTTTGTGTGCCCGTATGTGTGTGCAGAAATTTTAGGGTTCAGTTTTGTGTGGTTGGTAGGTATACTTTACAGACCATGTTTTGCTCCATTTAATTGTTGTCGAAGAAAATTAAATGGAGAGAACAGAACGCTTAATTAGTAAACGTAGAAAATTAACCACAGCCGAGAGAATTCTGGGTTTTTAAATCACACACACACACATATATATAGCTAAAAACAACATGATCATCGAATCATGAAATCGACAAAGAGACAGTGATAGAGAGAAATTAAACCGAAATTTAATTTAGCATGATCGGTTTCGGGCAACGGCGTGCATCGTCAGCTGCGCGCCACCGATATTGCTAGAGAAAAATGATCAAAGACGGGGTAAATGAACAATTTAAACGACTTGGCGCATTACAACGGGATCAAATCTTTTTATGAGAGTCTCAAGGCGGAATCTTTTCGCATAAGAATCACTTGCTTTTAAAAAAAGACGTGACAGTCCCGTTTTGAATTGTGCGCAATCCCTAAGACCTTTTTAAGAACAATTTTCTTCACTCCTTTATCGACCATTCCCCTCCCTGATTCACTTATAACGAGAATACTGTATAGATTTGGGGAATAAATCTGAATTGGTCGTAAAAATATTATCGATAACTATAAAAATTGACTAGGCACGAAGGAGAAAAAAGAGTAGGTAGGTGATAGGGAATGAAAAGGGGCGAGAAAGTAAAGTAACAGTGATTGAACGAGATTTAGGACTATCAATAACTAACTCTCTTTCTCTAGTATAATATAGCGCGTCTCTTTTATATAATTTTATCGTTTCAAACTATAGAAAAGACAGAAAAATCGATTAAGCCCCTCCATTTATTGGTGGGGTATTTTGCCTCAATTTTCTCCCCAAAATCAATCGTTTCAAGCGAAAAACTTGACTGATTAATTCATTCACAAAAAACAAAAAGATCATATTGATCAGTAATTATTTCCGATTTATGTAAATCTTTCTCTGTCGTTTTTTTTTGGTTTTGTTTTGTGTGATAGAAAGTTGAGGGGAATATCTACCAAAAAAAAAACAAAACCAATTGATTTTTCGTTATGATGATGATTATTGTTTGTCATCCAATTGTTCGTTTAGTTTAGACCGTTGTTAGAGGCACTGGAGGTGCTACTCTTATTGCCCTTTTCTCCTAAATATATTTTTTTTGATGGCAATTTTAATAAAAAACTTTCAAGCTTCTATAGGAAAAGTTTTGTTCGTGTCTAGTTTTATGTATGTGTATGTGTGTATGTGTGTGTGTTGGAAACTTGTTTCTTTTCACCACTCATCTTCAAACAACTCCTTAATGGATTGTATGGAAGATAGATAGGTAGATAAATAGATTAAAAAAAAGGAACAACAAAGAAAAAACAAGGATAAAAACAATGATTTAATTAGGGGGGGAAAAAAAGGGTAGGACTACACATTGTTGGTGTTCAAAAACGATTAAGTTGTTATAGCATATATATGTATAACAGCATGACAAACGACAAGTGAATATAGCTTGATATCACGGTGGTGGTGGTCGTGGTGGTGGTGGTAGTGGAGGCGGTAGAGATGGTGGTTGTGATCCATCACAACTGTGTCATCTGCAGCTGTCTATTTATTCAACAGTTTCCTGGAAAATCTGTACCCACTGGAAACTTGTGTAAGGAGGATAGAAAATAGAAATCTTAATCTTTGGAAAATACAATAAAACAGAAAAGTTTCTTTGATTTCAACTAAATTGTAGAGCATTTCATATTTGTTGCTAACGTTAACGCTAAAGATTTAACGTTAACGGTATGTTCGTTTGTGAATATTTTTGCGCGTTTTGTGCACTCACCAGTATATGAAAATGTTAATAATATAATCAAAAAGGCAGAATCTAGATCGTCTAACAATTGAGCTGAATTTCCTTCCCTAAAGGTCAACCGTTAAAAACTGACCCTTTAAATGTCAAAAGTTCGTATCATCAGACCAAGGGATTATCTAAATATAGTTAATTTTGATTTAAATTTCACAATAATCCACTAAACCGATTGTCTGTTTTTTTAAGAAGATGGAAGTTCGTCTTTTTTTCGTATTTCCTGAAGACCAGAACCGGTTTTGGGAAAAACATCTCCATCCTCAGCTGCACGTTATGTGTATAAATCATTGAATCGTTAACAAGCCGCTGAGGATATCTATTCGAAACTGGTTTCCACTTCGAATATTGTTGAAATATCTTCAATAAGATATGATTTGAATTTATATAAACTCCACCAAATATTCATTCAATTTAGATAAAATAACAGATATTTTGAGATAGAAATACTACCCTCCTTATTATTGTTTACCCTTGTTTTTGTTGTTTATTCATTTTTTCCCCTATTTTTTTTTCTTCTTTTTTGGTTGGAAAATTTAGAACCCTAGATTGCTGATGTTAGCGTAGTGTATTCAAGTTGATAACACATAAATAAATTTATAGAAGAATAGGAAAAGCTGCGGGGGTGGTTAGGTGGTTGGATTAGGTAGGTAAGATTGGGGGGTAGATGGTTTCAAGGAGACAAAGATATTATTCCCCGGAACTTTGATATAAAACTAACCTTACGTCTCTAGAAATAGATAGTAGACGACAGTCGTCGTAGTAGTAAACACACCGTTGTCACAAACAACTCGATAAATTGGAATTGAGGTGAAACTTTCCAACACCGACAGACAGAATTTTTCCTCTCTGTTAATCATAATAAAATATAGCACGTTTACGTAAAGAACACAGTACCTGGACCTCGATAATCCGGATTCTCTCTCGTTATCCGGACTAGTCAATTCCCTATCTAGTCTGCTATATATTTGAGTTCATTTTGGTGTTGTTTTATTTCAAGAAGATTTCTAATTTCCCTAATAAGGTAGTTTTGTACTTTACTTGGTTAAGATGAAATCTGTAAAACGCTAAGAACGTCTTGTGTTGAAAGCTTCACGATTAAAACAACAACATCGTTCTGTAAAGTGCCTTTTCATTAATAAATAATGAAACATTTCAATGCTTTCAATTGCGGTCTATTATTATTACGGTAATTTTTATTATAGTTAAGTAGTTATAGGGTGCGCGTTTTATCAATCCCTTATAGTTATTATTTCTATAAATCACATATCGATAGATATATATTAGATTTGTGAATTGTATGTAACAGGGGTTATATTCTGGAAATATTTCATACATGAAATATGAAAATCATATCGATATTTCATTTACATTTTGACTGTAACAGATTTCTATTCGTATATCGTGTATATATGTATAGGAAAAGTGGATATTTTTTATTCCAGTAAATTTTCATCCCCTTTAGCAAATAGTTATATATTCATATTAAACTATAATACAAATTTTGATCAGATTCAATTGAAATTTGTTCTTTGTTCTGTTTGTTAAAAGTGTCCTATTGTTGTTGTTGTTACTGCAAAGGTTCACTTCCCAGAAAATTGAGTTTCGGTTTTTATATATGATGTGTTTGTTGTTGTATGCTCGGGATATGCTTTTTTATGTTCCATTTACTCTAGCATACGTGTTATTATAGTCAGGAAGAGAGATTCCTTGTTGTTGTTCATCAAAAAACAGGTTGATTTTATCTGTTTGTATGATCAAAATTATTATTGCTTGAGGAAACCTGTACATAGTTCATTCGTTAAGGCGTTAATCTTATTAGAACATAACTAAAAACAATGGTTTGTACTATTTGCATTCTTTCTCCAACTAGGTTTAGCGTTAACGTAACGTTATAAATAATTGGCGGACGGTACAAAGTGTGCGATGCGCGGTATATCGTGATAGACTCACACATCAATCAATGGATTCCAAACCGTCATATTTATGGGGGTATTCACAAATTCCTTGTATTTCTACGAGAATTCGTATTTTCACGATTCCAATAGGTCTCGTGTTTGAAAGTAGCGTTGAGGCATGTTTTTTCAACTTCCTATTTGTAGCAACTGTGAACGAATGCAACTGACATGTGTGCCTTCTCTTTCTTATCATTTGGTGCGTTCACAAGTCATAGATATAGTGTCTGGTATTCATACGAACGCGTACAAATACGAAGCAATACGAGGAATATGTGAATACCCCTAATAATTGAGAGATAGTCACTACTATATAGTGCCAATGATAGTTACGTGGTTTATAACGGAGTAATTTCTACTGGCTCCGCTATTTTATCTAAATAGTGTATCGGATGGCTTCATACGGTATGAATTCTTCCGATATAACCCGTAGCGGGCCATTTACTCATCGGAGAGTTGCGCAAACTCTCTATTCACTTTCTTGTAGAAAATGACGAACCATATAGTAATTGATACGGATGCTCTCGAGCGGCACATGCCTTATCTCTTGATTTTTGTTTCCACCCTATTACTATACGTGCCGTGATATAATACTAATAAGTAGGTACGAATATAATATAAAAACAATACATTTCATCTAGAAAGTACACTTCACACTCATTATTTTTAATGATTATAATATCTACTTCTATTTTACAAGTTCGGTAATACTTTACTGTTTACATATTTTATGAAAGAGAGAGAAAAAAGTGTGCAAATTTGAACGTTAATGATGTTCCTCAGATGATGTTGGTGTAATCTTTCGTTTTTGTCCACCCAGATCTCTGTTTACTAACAAACTAAATCTCCTTTATTATCGTCATGTTTTTGTGCTTCACGCACTATTCAAAATTATTGATTATTATCACTTATTATTACTATTATTATTATCCTTGTTAATACTCACTGTGTTGATTCTTTGTTGTTGTTGTTGTTGTTGTATATTATAAATATTAATGAAGATTTTAACAAACTCAATTTGGACTTGATTTATGTCAAGAAAAAAAAAGTTGAGTTATAAGTGATAACTAAGAAATAAGGAACGGATATTCATTTACTGCAAGAAGAGAGTTTCCACTACTGTTCTGATATATTCTCAAAATAGTAAGGATATTCACATGACCCTGTTATTGCCCTGTATTGGTAGGCGTTCGTATCAATACCAGACACTATATCTACGACTTGTGACCGCACCAACAGAGAAGATTGCATTTGTTCACAGCTGTTAAAGATACGAAGTTGAGAAAACATGCCTCAACGCTACTCTCATCTACGAGACCTTGGCTATTTCCCCCACCTACTGGAATCGTGTAAATACGAGGTCTCGTAGAAATAGGAGGACATTTGTGAATACCCTCAGTGTATTGGAGTCATATCGGAATTTTTCCCAACTGTCTTATAATCGAAACAGTAACTATAGAGCGGCACATATGAAGGAATCTCCGCTGATTAATGATAGCTTGATAGTTAATTTAACTGAGCGTGATCTACGATTTTATTGTCGTTTTCATGAACATTAAATAACATTCAGTTTCATGTATCGTTACGATTTTTCCAAGAATTACATTATCTTTGCTTGAGTTATTCCTTTATTTTATTGTATTTTGTTGTTCTTGAAAAAAAAAGATTATTGATCATTGAACCGTTATATGTTTTAGCTATAAGTATAGACATTTGTATGTAGGATGATGGTGGTAGGCTAGTAAATTATTAAAAGAGATTCTCGTTTTTTTTCTTCTGTCTCGTATAATAATCTAGAAATTTTCCTTTATTTTTTTTCTTCTACTTCTTCTTCTCCAAAGGGACAACAACATGATGTCCATCATTTATAATAAACGTGATATTTTTTTGATCAAAGTAAATCGGATTTCAACAATATTGATTGGCATATATTTTTTTCCTCCTATTTCTCCAATATTTTCTTTTGATCTCTTGGCCAATTGTTCCCTGTTTTCCAAATGTAGATAGATATACGTTTTTTCATTGTTGTTGTCTTCATGATTTTGTAGTTATTATTATTATTATTATTTTTGTATAAATAATGTAGAAAATAATACAAACAGATAGATAGACAGACAGACAGGTTATCTCTCTTTGTTTGTTTGTTTGTTTCACAACTAATTATGTCTGTTTACGGCCTTTATCAATGCAGATCGTGCATCACAGATACACAAGATGGTGTTGACACCTATTCAATATACCAATCTACGTATGTATATGTGTGTACTATATACATACATGTATATAGTACATACATATACAGTATGATGTACGAAATGTATGATCAAAGTGTGCCATAACAAACGTATGTCCTTGCATGCGTACTAAATTACTACAGTAAGGCCCCTGTCACACGGCAAAAGTAAATTATAATTTGATGACAAGGTCAATACAAGTTGTAATGTTGGTGAATTACAATTAACGCACGCGCAAAGCGTAGAAATATCGTGGATTGTCATGTGTATGTTGTGTATGTATCTTGAACAAACAGCTGATGGGAGCCATGCTTTTAGATGCCGCGCATGCGTAGTTGACTTATTGTTAGCTAACACAGGAAATTGAGAACCAAGGTAACTGCGATCTTGGTTAAATTATAATTTATTTTGATCGTGTGGCAGGTCTCTAACTCCATCTGTTCAGACTGTCAAATTGATGTTTCTATATCCATGTTCACTTGAACATAAATTGTATAGGTCCCACTGTATATTATACACAATTATGTACAAATAGAATCTTGAAAGTGACTGATAGGATGTGATTTCTGTGGGAATTTATCTGTAGAAGAAGAAACACTCCTGCCACCCTTAATAATAGAACTCTTTTCACTTAACAACTTGTATTCTTATTGAAAACGTGAGATGACTACCGGCGAAAATCAATCAATCGCCACTATAAGAGTCCTAAGAAATCCACACAAGTTGCTCATTATTGTTATTATTACACCGTAAAAATGTCTAAATAGAAATAGTATCCTAAAATTGTTAACCTTGTAGTTGCTAGCGTTAAGTAAGTTGGCGCAAAAGTACCCTAATTAAAATTATTAGTTACGTAGTTGCTACAGATAGTTGCTGGACGGTAACTGGATTTAACTACTTTTCTTACAAAATCTCGTCGATTACAATACCAAATCCCCAAATCTACCTAAATTTTCGTTTTCTTTTTGTCCCGCGTTCGTTGTTGCCTTCTTCTCCTTCTCCGATTGCAATTTTAAATAAATAAAAAGTATTTATCTTTCTAGATCCGGATCAGTCTCCTCCATTTTCGTCGTTTCCCTCCATCAATATCTAGTAGTATGTTATTTCGAAATCCTATAGATTCCACCCCCGGTTTTCGCCCTCTCTCTCTCTCTCACTCTCACGCATTTTATTCTATTATTCTATCTCTCTTGTATGTATGTATGTATGTATGTATATCTAATTCTTGAGAATTCTTTCACGAACCACTTTACTACTAAATCTGACTTGACTTTTTTTTTTGTACAATTTGTCTAGTAAAGTATTTGTTGTTGAGCGTGGTCCTTTTTTTGCGCCCATCTCTTCGTACTCTACTCGCATTTTATTCCATATAAATTATGATCATTGCATCTATAACTGACATTTATCTATTTCTAAAGTAAATATCCACTATGTGACATTATTTGGGAAATTGGTTTTTCCAATGATATGGAATATGGATACAAAATTGTATACCGGTTGTGTGTGTGTTTTGTAACAGTAACAAATTATTACAGACTTCAAAGCAAGAGAAATCAAATACACAGTACGACATTTTTCAGTGTCTTAGGAATTTGTCTTTGTATGTTTTCCGGTTGCTGTCGTCTTCACGATGTTTTTTAATGAAATTTTCTACGGAATTCTATCACGTCCGTTATTTACATTACTCTCGATTCTTTTCCGTTTTTTTTCCTC
>JAZBHA010000083.1:113075-127170 GCA_037464855.1 Iselma pallidipennis | reverse complement strand
ATTATCGGATGTGCAGCATTGAATTTGAATGGGATTTTAAGCGATTTTTTCGTGAATAATGAACAGAAAATTATAGGCAACAACAATACAAACCAATATGGATATTATTATTCTCTTTTTTTTTCGTTTTCGGCTCTGCCATGTATTGATAATTCTTTTGTACGAATTTTATCCAGAAATTTGATAATGGAAGATTTGATTGAATTGAAATTAATTGGGAGGAAAAAAATCGCAAAATAATAATAATATTAATAATAACGGTTTAATTACATCAATGTTATTTGTGTACTACTAGGAGGTTGTTATAAAATTAGAAGCCATTTGTGCTCCAGCTGGAACATTTTATCTCAATTCACCAAACTACGTTGGGGGTGTTCCAAAATATTTCACCACAGTAGATATAGGTCGTCCATCGGAAGATGAGCTGATCGGTTATAAAATTTCGAACTAGTGAACTTTGTCAGCGCAGAAGTGGTATTTAGAATTTAACTGCTCCAAGCAGATGAAGAAAAACTGTCGATCGTTTTGTAATTCATTGGTCTATTAAGGTTTACTTCCTAATTCAATATTCAATTGTAAATAATATAATGCCTTAGGCCCGGCGCATGTTGAGATACAGTTCAGCACAAGGTAGTGTAGGACAGTTCAGAGCAGTTCGGGCAGCAGCGTATATTGGGACCAGTGACGGATTATAGAATAGACAAAAAAGACAATTGTCTTGGGCCCGCAACATGCAATGTTCCGGTAGATCGTTTGATGCGTAAGCGCACTTCTGTGAATTTTTTGAAAATGTGCTTCGAGTCGGCTCTCTATACCTAGTTGCAAATTATGTAATTAAGCCCCGGGTAATCTATATGTCTTGGACCCGGTTAGGGCTTGATCTGTCACTGATTGGGACGCAGTACTTGTTTCTTAAGATAATGGAACCGAAAATCAGAAAAAGAGAGGTCAAATCACTGTATCTTTAGCTAGAGAGAGAAAAGCAAATACAGGCTAGGTAGAAACTGTGTCTCAAACACTGAACTGAACTGCACTGCGTGGCAACATGCGCTGGTCCATTAATTTGCCTGGAATACAAACACCTGATCTGCCCTGCCCTGTGCTGCCTGTGTTTCCTGTGTATCAGTATGCGCCGGACCTTAAAATTTACAAAACGCAATAAGCTAAAATCACTATTTCGGTGGTGTCACTATACAAACATGCATTATCATATGTAGGCCTCTTTTTCTTTAGGTTGTTTTCAACAAAGTATAGCGATTCAAGTTAAGCTATATATGTTCCGTACAAACGAGGGTGCAGAACAGAACATTTAGAAAGAGATTGCGTAGAAACAGAAACGTGTGTCTTAGAAGGTAGTCAACTGAACCAGTGATGGTGGTAACCGCTCGCCTTCCAAAAGTATCAACGTATTCTAACAACAACATTCTAACCTAGACACAAAATGTCAATTTTGGTAAAGTGTGCATCAAGTTATGGACGTACGTTCTTGGATTTAGCTCACCTGATAGATACTTTACGCCTGCATGTTATCATTAATACTAAAAATCTGATTTTAAATACGTACAAGTTTCGATCAATCTCCTTTTAAATGTTTAAAGAAAACTTTGAATAAATGATATGATGAATGTTGTCAACAACATCAGTATAGAAACCTTGTTGTTGTTGTTGTTGTTGTTGCTTTTATTTTAATAATTTCAGATTTATATTTGAAGCTAATAAATATCAAGTTCTGTTTTATTTTTTTCAATTTAGAAATGTTAATAGTGACTGTGTGATAAAAATTTTATAAAATATTACAAATTTGTTCCATTTCCGTTTTAGTAAACCATTTCCGGATGACACTTTTGATAAGGGTTTCGTGTGCTAGGCGGCGGCGGATCTCGACCGAAAAGCTAAAATCGTTCTATACATATATAGTCGAATTGTCACTAAAATAGATGGCAAAACCACTGTTAACCTTTCTATATTTCTAATGATTTATCTTCTTATTTTTTTTTGCAACTTTTCCATCCCTTTATTTACCTATATGCTTAATAAAAATATCCGATATTGTAGATTGTCGGCCCCATAAAAAAATCTTTCTTTTTACTGTTTTTCTTTTTTTCGGTAACCATCAATACGTACTGTCACGTCACGTCCAATTATTCGACAGCAAATACCGCGTCCCGGAAATAAATCCCCCCATTTAAAAGATTTATTTCCGTTGCATCGTGTCGAATAATTAAGGTGATTACGGGTGCGTGCAAAAGGATTTGCTTGAAAACCAACCAACCAACCAACCACCCACAGTACCGAACTCAGATTTTATTCTCCTTTAGAATTTCTTTCTTGCCACCCGTCTTCAACCACCCCTTCGTTGTATAATCAACTCCAACCCTTCGTCCTCGTCCCTTCAGTTTCAATATTCTTATAAATAAATTAATTTCTATTCATCTAGCGTCTTTCATTCAACACACCCCCTCAATCTATATGCCGAAATTACACTTTTTTCGTCATCCGCCCCCGCCCCCACCGTTTTATTCAATGGTTGATTTTTAATTGAATCTTAATACTGTAATAGTACGAGTCAGCATAATTTTCCAGTAAAATCTTGGCGCCTTTTTTGCTGCCTATTGTATTTGACTTTATAATAAAGATGCAAGAAGGAAAAAACTGAAAAAGGTGGAAGAAGTTATAGGGGGTAAGGCGATAGTATTTCATCGTACGACTTGATGATTAATTCGACCTGAATTCCTATACTCCAGAGGGGGATGGGGGTGGTTTTCTTGTCCCTTGAAATTTCCTCGATATACAATCCGCCACTATCACCACCACCACCTGAAAGATCCTATCGGTCTCTTTACTGCTTGCCGTCGTCTAATATTGACAGATTGTTGTAAAGTGAAACCACACCCTTTCAGAATACAAAATTACAACCTACTCTTTTAACACACAAACACACCCCCATATACCTACACACACATATTCGATATTAGTAAATAGCACAAATATAATGAAAAAAAAATCCGATTTACAAGATTCTTACCAAAAGATTCTAGGATTTCCTTCAGATTACAGGGTGAATAGTACGAAAATCACATGTATTTAATGATGAAATAGAGAAAGGGAGAGAAAAGATAGATAGAGGGAATGATTAGAAGTGGAATGACCTGATAAAACATTATCTCTTCTTCCTTTCGTCTTACTTTTGTTGAAAACTATCCAAACTCCTTTACTTTACTGTCTCTAATTGCGAATCACCTAGAGCCACCATCTTATCATTCCGTTGTCTGAAAGGGTGTAGGTATCTATAAGAGTTTTCTTCCTTCTCTCATTTTCTGCTTTATTCGTTGTCTTTAGTACAATTAAACTATACCATTATTTACCACCCACCCATCTTATCATCCCCCAGTGCACCCACCAAAAACACCCACCTACCTCATCCATATAATATATGCCTACCTATCTTAATTCGTTCACATAAAATTCACAACTTTCTTAATGTAATCTAACAAGGGAGAGATTAAATTGATGCTAGTGTAGGTGGTATATCAGATGTGCCAAATTATTTCAGATTAGAGTAGGCGATGGGTGGTGGCGATCGTATGTCGGTGATTGGAGCGGTAATGTGAATTCCAATCGAACCAATAACGCATGCGTGCCAAGATAAATGTAAATCTCCTGTGTGACAGGATACAACCATTTTAGACCCCTGTCACATGGCCAAAATAAATTGTAATTTAACCAAGATCACAATTACCTTGGTTCTCAATTTGCCGTGTGACAGCACACAATATTCAATTAATGAGCGGTGAAACTTTATTTAGTAAAATGGCTGTTCAGAACTCTATTTAGCTAAATTATGTCAACTACGCATGTGCGGCATCTAAAAGCATGGCTGCTATCAGCTGTTTGTTAAAGATACATACGCAACATACACATGACAGCCTACGACATTTCTACGCCTTGCGCGTGCGTCACGGTACAATTTACCAATATTACAATTTGTATTGACCTTGTCGTTAAATTACAATTTATTTAGGCCGTGTGACAGGGGTCTTATATTACAATAAGCTGAATTGTAATTTTATTTTTTAGCAAATCTATAGTTTTCAATAAAGATGAAAACACGATACGAGTATATCGTAGAGAAGAGATTTTCCAGTTTTGTTGTGAATTCTCGTATTACGATTTGGTGACAATAATCGTATACTGTTACACAAGTATTTTCACACACATTCTTTCTAGATTTTCTTTCAATTCCCGAATATCATATGTATTCAAATTGGGTTAAAGGAATCTGCTTGGAATTTTCCTTGAATCTTCTTTTCTGACTGTTGGTTTTTAAAATCAAATATTTCCTATCAATTTAAGCATAAATCACATATATTGTATTTAATCTTTCTTGTCTTTTGGTACACTTTTTCCCTCGAGATGAACGGTTTTTAGAGATCATATCTTGACAGAATTATTGATTTTCAAGATACGATTGTTACTTTTGTATTATTGTTATTATTATTATTATTATTATTATTATTTTAATTAAGTATTAATATACTGTAGTATATGTAGATGTTTGTGAAATGCAAGAAGTTAAACAAGCTGGAATAGAAACCGCACAATTGCCAAGAAGCTTAATTAATCCTTGAAACTACGAAATATTTCTCTTTTGACTTGTTATATGTTACTGTTTGCTATTAAATATTTAAACAATACCTAAATAGATTTGATATAAATCCGATTTCGTATACTTACATTTATATGTTTTGATAACAAAAGGAATATAAAATCATTTTAAATTATAATTCGAATGCTATACTTTGAAGCACACTGAACCGGTTTCAGTTCACATGCGTCATCGGTAGTTTCTGTATATTAAATCGTTTTTGTCCTCCAGGACAATGTGGGAGAAAAGAAACGATCTCAGTTTACAAAATACAGTCTAAATAGTTGAATATTCTTACATAATTTAAATACAAGAAAAGTATGATAGATGATGGTTAAGAGAGAAGAAAATATCAAGTCTCGTATAACATTATCTTGACTGTTTTTGGTCTAGGATAGGAGGATGTTATAGTATTGTAGTATAGTGTGCTTTTAAAAGACCGGGATGACGATGAGAAAACTGTTGGAAAACGGATGATTGATGTTATTTTGTGAGAATTTAGATCTAAACTATATACAACGTTACGTGTTTACTAAGTGAAAATCACTAACATCCTAAAAAGATTCAGTTTAAGTCTTTTAAAATTGAACAAAAAGACTAATAAAAAAACGCGCAACCACCCCTTTATTTACGACTACTATTATTATTGTATTGTATATAAATATGTATTTGTTATCAATATTGATAAAAGGATAAATTATCAAACTATCCGTCTATATCAGTTTGTAATATCGGTAATTTCGGTGGAATTTATGATTGATGCATCATCATACCCTCTACTGCCACCAATCACCGCCAACACCACCGCCACCACCACCACCATCAGACATTGCAATAAATTCACTACACATCCATTCTAGTAGTCGTTTTCGCGCTTTATTTATCCAACTGACAGATTTATTTTTATGACTTCATACATTTACACACACACACACACACATCCACCTATGAAATATTTGTGTTATTTTATACATACTCGTACGATTTTAACACGTTTTGATCAATATACTAAACTTAAACAACAAAAAAAAGCACCACCATTTTTACCATTATTATCAATATTTCTTCCCCAATTTCAAATCACAGTCTGTTCAATATGACCATATGTAATATGTATATGTTGCCGACACTGTGAGAAATCCGGCAATTCGCGAAATGACTGGTTAATATTCCCGCGCTACCCAAAGTATTAGTTGTCAGTAGAGCGAGCGTCAAAATCTGTAACTCCCCCTACCCCCCAATTGAATAGCAAATCACCTAGACATTCCACAAATTGCCGGATTTCCCACTGTGTCGTCCGGTGGTGTAACATACGGCAAGTTCAAGTAAAAAGAATGAATAAAGTTGTGAAATTGGCAACATTTCAGCACCACTGCTACCACCATCAAACTATTAATTTTTTATCGTTTGCGCTTTATTGAAAGATGTTTCAAGATATTTTTATTCTGGACACATGTGTGTTGTTGTACGACACAACCCTTAAAAAAGTTTCCGAAGATCCCCTTAAATGGTGACGCGGTATTAAAGTTTCGTCAACTGTTCCATCATTTGTCAAAAGTAATCACTCTCTAGACACTTTGTTGTTGTATGTCCGGATACAAAACCGACACATTTACACCACCCCGACGATTCTACCACCACCACCACCACATTTCATCCCCCTAAGGAAAAATTAGAATACTTGTAAATTTTTGTGTATTTTTATTGTTATTGAAAATTGAATTATTGGTAAAATGTGTAGTATCGTTGAGCCAATATTCGTCTGTTATAGATAGATATACCAACACACACACACACACACACACATTGAACTTTCCAACTGGAAAATTCTCTTATCTCTATTTGTGTGTACACCAGTTACAATCCATTCTTCATCAATATTGTATATACGCGACTGGTGGTGCAATTGCCGTACAACAAAATCGTTGTTGTATAACGTTTTTTTTAATTTCAAAAAAAAACGATGCAACAAAATATAATTTCTTTAAAATCACAAAATCAATTTTTTGCCAATTTTTATGAAAAATAGCCCCCCCCCCATATTTCAACAGTAGGTATGATAAGAATTGAATCATTCAATAGGATAAATCAACAGATGACTATCGTTCCGGTCAGAGATTATCACGAATTGGGAAGAGGGTTGAGATTGAGGGGAAATATCGATTACATAATAACCACCACTACAACCACACCACATTATATTAGAAGGAGCAATTGGGGGTTGTTGACTACAAATCTCCAATACTACACACAAATAATTAGTTATAACAAGTATACCATGATATTTTAGATCAAAACGAGCAGTGAATGGAGAACGTATGTCCATAACTTAATGCACACTTTACTAAAAGTAGTATTGGCCGACGTATTTTAGAAAAGAATCGCTGTTATTTGCTGTTTCTTCCTAACATATTCTAACTAGTGCAAATTTGACAAAAATAGAACATGTAAGATCCCTGTCACACGAGCAGAATACAATTCAATTTAACCAAGTTCGCAATTACCTTGGTTCTCAATTTGCCGTGTGACAACATACAATATTCAATTAATGAGCGGTGAAACTTATTTACTAAATTGGCTGTTCAGAATTCTATTTACATACGATAGGGTTTATTTATGATTAAGTAAATTACAGATTACGTGTCAACAGTATCGACTAATATATGTGGCATGCGACAGACAAGGATATCAAAAATGCTGCATTAATCATGATTAATTCTGTCGTATGTCTTGGTTGAAGAAATACCTAAATCTGTCTGTCGACTTCCATGTTTTCATCAAACAGACCGTGATTAGACTGGAATAGGTAATTTGTATCAATGATTTGTACTTGCAGTGCCTATAGCCTACTTCGATCTGATACACTTGTTACAAGATCCTTGCCCTTTGAATCAAAATACCTATAGGTACCTATAATATCTATTTATTCACCTATCCATTGTATATACGTGTATGGGTAGTATACCTAGAGATAGACACACATAGTAGTGGTGTCTAGGTATAGATCGCCTGGAATAACATCCCATTTATCACCCTATGTTGATCATTATTCAAATCGGAATGTATGGCACGACGGGTGGTTGGAACTTCACCCAACTTCCAACTTCAGATTTCAATAATAATAATAATGATAATAATGATAATGATGATAATGATGTAAATAACAAATATTTTGTCAATAGACGTACTCTTGGAGAAATAATTTTTTTTGAGAGGGTTGATTTCACACCCCTAGTAGTAGAACTAACAACAACAACAACAACAACACCATCTGGCCCATTCAATAAAAGCAAAATTAAAAGTATATAATCGTACATTTACAGGCTGTTGTGCATCAGTTGATTAACGTGTCCAGTAAGGGAGGAACACCAAAAAAAAAAACACGCCCGAATTTTTTTTTTTTTAATTATTACATTTATCCTATTATCTCTGGTTATTTAAATTTCTACCCTCTTCTGTTTTATCAAGTCACCCCCCGGATTCATACATATTTAATATTTTCATGTCTAAAATAATTAGGTGATTAATTTGTCTCTTTGTTGTTGGTTTTTTTCCACCTCCGTCATTATTATTATTATTATTAGGGTGTATATGTATGCATTAGAAATTTTCCCCTTTTTGCTTCTCTAATTTTTTTATTATTCATTTAGGTGGTGGTTGTTTTATTCTAATAACCATATTTTCATATAATTCTTTCCACACACCCCTTTTACTGTTTAATCTGTTAATTACCAGTCTTTTTGTGCTAGACTTTTAACCACAGCCAGTTGGATAAAAAAAAACTGCAGAGTCAAAAATAATGACAGAGAACGAATGTCAATGAAGCAGACGATTGGTTGATTTATATCGCTATCTCGTTCTATATCTGTCATTGCTTATTGTAAATGTAGTTCTCTGTAATTCTGATCACAGCCAGTTAGATAAAAGAAAATCTTCTCCGAAAAAAAAATAATAAAAATTAAATGCAATTTCTCCATTTAATGTTGTCGTCACGTTTCAATAAAAGTATCAATAATATTAATAGTGGAAGAAGAGAAAATAGAGCGGATATTGTAATAAAAACGAAACAAAACCACCATTAAAATCATAAACAATTTCTATTCTATCATTATGAGAACATCATCATAATAAACATAAAAAATAAAGACGACCTGTTTACAAATTACTTTTATTTTTTATTATTTTTTATGTTGAAGAAGAACGCGTTTTGAATTGCAAAATATACCTAATATCCGATTACTTTATTATTTATTTTACTTTTGTAAATAAAAGAATATTAATAAATGTTGTTGTAATTGCATCAGAATTTATATTTTTCACAATTACTACACAGTATTAGAATATACCGAGTGTACAACGACATTATTTTAGGTCAAAGTAGGCTATGAATGATAAACACACGCAAGTCGTTGATTAGGCCGATAATACAGATTACTGTTTATTCAATTGTCAATCATAATTGGTTCTTACATGAAAACATATATTCTAACCTCAACAGAAACGTCAACAAATGTCAAATTCAATAGAGTACGAATCAAGTTACGGACCTACGTTCTCTAATCATTTCCTATTTTAATTTGAAATAGTATTGTATACTCGGTATGTTTATTTTTGTTTCGTTATGGTTTCCGTTTCGATGCGTACCAGTTATTTAAATTCGATAGAAATTCGAGATAATTAATCTTTTTCGGTGAACAAATTTAATATACAGACAAGTATAAATATAGGGGATGGATTTATCTTGATGATCATGATGATGACTTATAATCACTCCATCGATAATAATACAGTGAAACCTGTTTAATATGGAAGTCTAATAGTATTTAATCGTATTAGACACAGCAGGTTTTCACATTCAAAGGTTTCTAATGACAATTAACGTGCCAGTATACGCTGGCGATCTTTTTTTTCAATTATATTCAGTTTCCCTCTATACTATTGTTATAGTGAGTCGTGCAAACTTGAAACGAATGAAAATAATGACACAATTGTGCAGTAAAATCCTCCGAAAACAATCATTTCCGAAAAAAAATAGATTTAGGGTGACCAACTTTTCCAAGAATCAACCCGGGACACCAGGGCGTAGGGGGCTCTAGTCTTCACCAGAGTGATTTTTATCGATAATTTTTTGGTGGCAAAAGCTAAACAACTAAAAATATGCAGTGAAAAAGTTTTATAATGGGTTAAAAAGATAACAAATCAAATACTACTGTTTAAGCCAACGTTTCGCCGCTTTTATTGGTGGCTTCCTCAGAACCTACAAGCCCACAATTTTCATGTCATATTATGACAAATACTGATATCGGTCCATCAAACTAAAAATCTGCTCATCAAATCGGGACTCATCGCGAAACGGGGATCTGCTTCCCGGGACGCGGGACTTTCAGTATTTAAACCGGGACAGTTGGTCACCCTAATTAGAGCATGATAGTATGTATTTACTTTGAATTGCCTCCACTTCCGTTACATTGACAGATTCTTCTAAGGATATTAACGTTAACGGTATAAATACTGGCAGAAAAAGGAGTAGTTATTTGTGCAATTCAGTTTCAAAGAGTTTAGCGTTAACGTTAATGGTAAATTGCCGATAATTTTCTACAGTTCTCTATAATTGCAACGCTACGTTAAGTTAACGGACGGATTCACCGTATTTATCGTGACACATTAGTTTGTAACGATAAGGACTCTAGGTCCCCCAAAAAACGGCTAAAAAGTTGACTTTCTCAATCAAGAAGTTTCAATTTATTCGAGTGTTATTTAAATTTTTTCTCCCTCGCCCCGCCCCCTCGACTTCCATAATATTAACATCAATCAAATTATAAAATGTTTGGAAGTTTTCAGCTTGTCTTTAGTATTTATCACAGCAATTTGTCATAGGTGGTTTTATTAAATATATAGTCAGTAGGATGATGGGTTTGAATAAAGTGAATGATGATGTTCCGAGAAAATTAGATTTAGTTACAAATTTATTACCACTACTACCCTCTATTCCCACGTTTTCCCTTTTTTTATTTTTTTTTTATCTCAAGTCGGTTCGTTACAATTTTGTGGACAACTGTCGAAGAGAAAAAGTGTCAACTTTACTAACAACAACAACAACAATAATAATAATAACAAGTTGTCCTGGAATGGTCGCAAAAGGACCATAACCGTTTGCGTGCCAAACAAAAAAAAACAAACGTAAAATGACTCCCATTCCACCTAACCAGAAATTCTAATAATAATAATACGGATAACAGTAATAATAATAATTTTCCATTTTTGACCAGTGGTAGCAGTAAAGAGGGTGGTGAATTTTAATTACTTTTTTCCCTTTTTTTTATTTTGCAAAATTTTACCAAAGGAAAATAATGGAAAACGTAACAACATGTGAGAGTGTGTATTGTTGTCGGTTGGTAGTTTTGTTGGATTATCTGTTCTGTAGATGTGCTAGAAGGCATCAAAAGGGAATGATGGAAATCGTATATACTTGAATACAAAAAGAAATCGCGCGCGTACAAAAAAAAAAGAGAAAAAAGAAACGTAGAGACGAGGAAATTGGGCAGGCGAAAGATCTTGAAAGAACGGTCCCTTGAACCAATATTTGGATTTCATATCGACTTTTTCGGGAAAGTTGTTGTATTTTATGTTAGTTTTTCTTATAGCCATCACCACCACCACCACCACCACCACCACCCTCCTGTGTGCTACATTCGTTTGCCTTGACACTTTGTGCCTTTTTGTGTGTTATTGAAAGTTCATCACGTCTATGATGAAAATAACGCAAAAGATGTAATTAAATAATGTAATTTCAAAATTACATTTTAATCTAGTAAACAGTAAAACACCACCACTACCACCACCGAGCCAGACATGCGAATTTAATAAGAAAATACGAAGATTTTCGCAGATTTTCCAAGTTTTTTAATTAAAATGACAGTAAAAAGACTTGAATTAAAATAATACAAATAAAATTCTGGCAAGTAGACGAAGACTATTCGATGTAGAAAGAAATCATCCGACCTCTTAACACAAAACAACAAACATTCTTGACGTCGTTTCCATTTAATTTTGTCGTTTTTTTTTTGTTGAGGCTTCTTTTTACTTGTTTCTTTCTGGTGGTAGTAAACACAAATCCGTTTTCCTTCAGCAGCGTTCAGCAGAAGACTACTTCCACACGGCTCTCTTCTTTATACGCGTCTTTCAGAAACGGGAAACTAATCTCGAACGACGAAAGGCAAACATCAAATACACACTCTCACTCTCTCTCTCTCTCTTTGTCTCTCTTTCTATACACACACACTTAAACTAAATCTCATTAATTTTCCTTCTTGTACTGCTGCTGGAATCAATTAAAACTTTTAGACCTCTCAATAATCTGTCAAAGATAACATTGACGAAAAGGTTACTAGTCACTGGAAATGAACAGAAACTCAACTATATACATACATATAACAGTCTTGGAAGTTTTGTGAATATTGACTTCTACAGTTAAATCACTTTGCGGCAGGATCCAATAAAAGAGTTGGTTTACTCTACATCAATAACAATATTTGTTGTAACGGATCAGTGTAATAGGTAGTGGGTCTAGAACGTACTGTTTAAGCCGACGTTTCGCCCCTTTATTGGTGGCTTCCTCAGGACCTACAAGCCCACAATTTTCTTTTAAAAGGTTGTAAAACTGAATACAGTTAAATGTGAAATTCATTTTGACTAGCAATTCGGCTTTTATTAACTCTATATTATAACAAATACTGCTATCGGTCCATCAAACTAACGACCCGCCCATCAAACCGGGACTTTCAGTACTTAAACTGGCACAGTCCCGGGAAAATCGGGACAGTTGGTCACCCTATTCAAAACATCAATAATGTCAATTTTGATAAAGTTACGAACCATCGTTTCTCTGAAATAATTTGGCACACCTGTTATATATGTATAAATCGTCGATAACCTAAGAATGTACAACTATTAGTCGATTTGCGAATTGTAATTTAAGTGAATTTGAACAATTTGAAACTTATATTAGGTATACCTAGAAGAAGTTTATCGTATATTTTTGTCTCCCTAGAGAACTGGGTTAGTTTTACAACAGTTCCAGTTTGTTCTTATATCTCGCACTCGCATCACACGACGATCCATGAAGTAGATAATAGAAATAATGATTTTCGTATAGTTGTAAAATTGGGTTTTCAAGTAATTCCTGTAGGTTTTAATATTATTGTCGTGGCATGATGATTTGTAGAGAGTTTCCAGGCCCGTTAATGGTGATGGTGGTGATGGTGGTAGTAGTGGCGATGATGAGTTTGTCTCATTAAAATCTCGGCCTTTAGATCGGCGATGTAGTAACGTTCATTAAAAATAATTAACGTCTCCTGGTGTTTTTTTGTTGTTCTTGTTGTTGTTGCTGCTTGTCACTAGCGACTATTGTGTGTGCTGATGATTTCTCCAGATTTTTCTGGAGTATTTTCTTCTTTTTCTCCTTACACTTTTATTTTAATATAGCGTATAAATATAGGTATAGGGGATACACTATCATTTTCATAGTCAATATTTATTTTATATTTATTTAGTATACACACACACACACGCACATCGATACTATATGTATAAGAATCTAGGCTTATGCATATAGTGAGACCGTACAATATTTTTAAATGCAAATCTCTACGAGACGGTCTCGTCTCATATAAAGCCCACACATACACATAATATTCATGACCGACCCTTTGGTTTTATAGATACTATATATATACAGGTAGGTATACATTTTTGTCTGGAACTAGATGATCCATTCCATCTCGTGCTACTGTTAAATATTTTTTGTGGTCACAAGTTTTATAGCGAGATATAACCGTAAGGGAGGAAGAAAAAAACCTAAAACTTCAAACATCAAAGTATATATATACCATGATATTTCAAATCAAAGTAGGCAATGGACGGAGGACATAAGTCTACAAATGTCAATTTTAATACTAACGATAAACTGTATGGACGTACGGTGTCTCCGTCCATCGTCTAATTTGATCTGAAATAGAGCGTTTGCAGTGCATCTCGTTATATCGTGCTGGACGTTGAAAGATGTGAGGTTATGGTGGTGCAATCATCCATCAATCATATTTGTAGACATATGACAGGTAGTTACCACCACCACCACTACTGTCAAGGAGAGTCATGTGGTTGATAACGGAATAATTCTATTGGTTCCGATAGGTATACCGCATATCGGACTGTTTATAGTGCATCGAAGTGGGTGCATAAACTGGCTAATATCGTAGTAAAGTTGTTGTAAAAGCTACCTTTTAGTACAACTGTTTTATAACAATTACGACAATTTTAACAAACTTTCCTACTTTATACAACTATTGTAGATAATTGAATCAAAATTCCCTTCTGAAAATTGTTGTAAACTATATTGTTGTTGTTGTTGTTGTTCGTTTGTTGTTTATTGTTATTATGTGTACATTTTAC
>JAZBHA010000083.1:82230-112985 GCA_037464855.1 Iselma pallidipennis | reverse complement strand
GTACATTTCACTAATTATGAAACTATGAGCATAGACAAAAAGCCATTTAATGTGTGTATAATAATAATAATAGTAATGTAGAAAAGCTTACTATAGCGTGATAACTAGCTATATTTCAAATTTAGAAACGTGTGCAACACCATTATATTATGCCCACTAACACATTAAATTCTTGTTGTTCTTGTATGCCTAGATGGTGGTGGTGATGTTTTTTTTTTGTTGGTGGTTGTTTGCCCTTTTTTCCTCTCCCTGTGTTCATAGTGAAATAAATTCTTGCTCGTTTACATTCTAACCAAAGTAATTCATGTTTATATCTTTGTAATTGCAAATGCAGTAGAGAGTGTGTATGTGTGTCTAGTTAGTTGTCCTGCAAAAGTAACTCGAACGCGATGGTAATTTAACTAAAGTTGGAATTTCGCGATTTAGATCCCTGTCACACGAGCAGAATACAATTCAATTTAACGACAAGGTCAATACAAATTGAAATATTGGTGAATTGTACCCTGTCACACGGGCGTTTCACAATTATACAATTAACGCACGCGCAAGACGTAGATTGTTATGTGTTTGTTGTGTGTGTGTTTCTTCAACAAACAGCTGATGGCAGCCATGCTTTTAGATGCCGCGCATGCGTAGTTGAAACAATTTAGCTAAATAGAGTTCTGAATCGCCAATTTACTAAATAAATTTCGCCGCTCATTAATTGAATATTGTGTGCTGTCACACGGCAAATTGAAAACCAAGGTAATTGCGAACTTGGTTAAATTGAATTGTATTCTGCTCGTGTGACAGGGATCTTAGTCTTTCAAAAATAACGGATGATCGAATTTATTTCCATTGAATGCCTTATATTGTGTGCGTTTACGCTGTTGCGGTAAATCACAATCCAGCTGCCGCAAAACGTGCGCTAACTAATCACACAAGCTAAGTATTACTACACGTGCGTATAATTGCTGAGCTCTGATTGGTTACCGTTAACTTTGTCGATTGCAGAAAATTCAATTTGTCGCAGAAGCGTGAACGCACCGTTAGTGTCCGAGAAAATACCTAAAAACTTGAAGTTTCTCAGCAAAATCAATGCTTCTATTATAATTTTCTGGCCGTAACGGTTGCATAGTTTGCGGGATCCCTTAGTTACACCCTCGTGAGCTAGTTCGCATGCATAGTAATAATACCTCCCTGAAGAAATTATTTTGGCGGACATTTTTATGACTAGATTTACCAGTAATTTTAAAAACACCATGCTAGTATGGGGTTTTTTGTGATACGTTTTTGAAACATGTTTCAGATAGCACGACATGAACTATATATTGTTATCGTTGTACAGTAACTGATTAAATATTTTGGATCGTTATTAATACAGGAAAATTCACCAGTTTTACCAATCATAATTAGTTAGAAACGATTCAATTAAATATTTTACCTCACAAATTTTCATTATTCTTCTATGTACTTTATTTTAATGTTTTTATTGGAAATTTTAAGATAATGAAACAATAACAATATAGTTAAATGGTTTTAATTAAATTGAACAAATATTGCGTTTTCATAATTTTCATTTCATTGTTAAGTATTGAAAAGCGGCTTGAGTAAAGAGGAATCTTTATTGAATCTATTTAATAATAATTAACGAATTTTTGGTCGATTTTTTTTAGAAATATCAGTTTTTTTCCAACAAAAACAGTATTGAATAACAGAGAAAATTGAAAATGTGTGAACGGGATATATTTCTCAAAGCATATTGTTTATGCCCTATACACACATACGATGTATATGTATAGATATTCATTTTTTCCCTATACACATATACACACACACATGCACAAAACTGTTCGCGTACTGTGTTATCTTTATTTCATTGTGTATATGTGTACTATATTTTGAAAACACATAAATGTTGTGCTATGTTGTTATAGTGTTGTTTGTAATTTATTTTCAAATAACAAAACAGTTTTGCGTTATTGCGTTGTATATACAGTAGAACCCATATACAATACCAATCGACTCTTGAGAATTAAACGTCTAGGAACATAGGCAAAAATAGGCCCAGGTGGAACTGAGAATAACCTATGCAGATTTTCTATAAGTTCAGCAGAGATATGAAATATAGGTGTAAACCAGCCTCTTCGCCACATAGAGGGTATTCACAAATGCCCTCCTATTACTACGAGACCTCGTATTTACGCGATTCCAATAGGTGGGGGGAAATAGCCAAGGTCTCGTAGATGAGAGTAGCTTTGAAGCATGTTTTCTCAACTTCGTATCTTTAACAGCTGTGAACAAATGCAACTGACATGCGTGCCTTCTCTCTCTCTCTTAGCATTTGGTGCGTTCACAAGTCGTAGATATTTATACGAACGCGTACAAATACAAGGCAATAGCGGGGTATCCTTGTCTAGCTTAGGTAAAATTCCTATGTTCCTAATTGATTTCTGCTAAAATCGTTACGGACAAACAAAGATACCCATAATGGGCAGACTTATTTTAAGGAAAGTGTATTTTATCTTGGAATAATTAAACGGTAATTGAATCGTGACCTATTGAATACTCATCATACCTATGAATTCCCCATAGGGAGATCCTACTGTTTGGTTTTTGTTTCAAATTATAATAAATCTTACCAAATCACACAAAAAACAATGGTCACAGACACCCACCTGAAACAACAACAAAAAAATTAGTTTATTTAATCAATAATAATAATAATAATCATAATAATAATAGAGATAAATAGTCTACAATATAGTTTTATAGAAGTGGAAGTTTTATAACTGTGTTTTGATAGCTCGCTTTCTACCCTTTTCTGCTTCTTCTTCCTTCATCTTATACTAGGTACTCCCATTCCCTCTAATGTTGGTTTATTCGTTCGTAACAATAGAGCAATTCACGCAAAGTTACTTTTAGGTAATATAATCCCCAGTTTATATGAACAAGAGAGAAGTAGTATAGTAGAACTTGGAACAGATTAAGGGAATTTTAAAAGTTAAAGGTAGAAATGCCCTACATATTTCTCTCTAGGTATACAGTTGTAGTTTTATAACAAAATTTACTGTTTACCAATTTGATAGAAAGAGTTATCAGTAGTTAAGTAAATGGGGAAGAGGGTACGTGTACTATAAAGAACCAAGAACACAATTCACGAGAGAGAGAGAGATAAATCTGAATGATATGAGAAAAGATACAGTAGAGGTGGGATTATCCGGAATCATGTGCAATGATGTTAATAATTCCGGATAACTGATACTCTGCTGTATTTATACAAAAAAAAACAAGAAGATTAATTTACGAAATATTATCTTGAATACACATCTAGCTAACTTGATATTTAAGCGAATCGTCTGATATTAAAAGACATACATATGTCGCAACTTTATGAATATTAATCACAGATGCTAACTATATAATTTTTTTCTCCTTTAATGATAGAGATAGAGATAGATAGAGAATAGGCAGTGAGAGAGTAGAGAAATGATTTTCACGATTCTTACATCATTTTCACACATACACGTACACACACGCATACACCTATATTCAAGGCAAGGAAATATTTTGTATAGAAACCAGAGTCAACTTTTCCACATCTATATGGTGGTGGTTGTGGGGTGGTTTTACGGGTCTTTGGAAGCTTTTCGCCTAACAATACAATAGACGTCCTTTTAACAGAGCTTGTGGACTTGCTTTCTTTAATGGTTTCGTCCGCCCTCGTCCGAAAAAAACGATTCAAACTGGCCGACAACACGTCAAGATTAGTACACTAGCCGGAGAAAAATTCCTATACAAAAGAAAATATGTTGCAAAAATATATAGATATATAGGTATATATGAATAATGTTAATAATAGAGTCCGTAATTACGGGATGATATGATACGGTTGTGTTTATACCTTGTCGATGTTGTTGTTGTTGTTTGTTATATTTCCCGTTTTCAGATAGGAAGGGAACCGTATTGTTAAAAGCAAGGGGTTGTTATATTGTTGTAGTCTGAGCAGAAGTCTGGGGAAACGTTATATTCGTATTATAGTGTCATGTTTCGAGAGGAACACTTTAACAGATAACACTTTCTGAATTATGCAAAGTAATAATCCACGAAATGTACACGCAATTTGCATTAAATTCGCTGTGTTGTCGTGGCTGCTGATGCTGCTGATGTTGTTGTTGTTAGAGAAGAAGAAGAAGAAAGCTGCAAACTTATTGACAAAATTTTGTAAAATAAAAAATTCATTTATTGATTGGTAAAATCTTGGAATAAGGGTGCGCGTACACTATCAATTTTTTAGTCGATCAATAGTTTTGTCGCGCACTATCGATCGTTTTTGGTCGATAGTGCTTTGTGTGTGCGAGCTCTAAAGACCTAAAATCTTTTCTATTCCGTATTCAAGAACAACAACAATACTCGCTAACTGTTATCATCATCATCATCATCATCATCTTAACTGTTACCAAAACGTTGAATTTCTTTGTTTCTTGTTATTATTCGTGAAACGGCAACAATGTCATCTATAATAAATGGAATTACTGTGAAATAAATTCCACTCAATAAATACCAAGCAAACAAGACATTTAACGAAAATAACAAAAACAACGACAATGTTAACAGCAAACAAAAAAAAAAATTGGAGAGAAACAGTGAGAGAACGAATATAGATGTATAGTCGGCCGATTTAAGAAAAACCAACCATCGAATGCGCAGAGGGACTGAAACGAGCCCGCGCTGCAAATATCAAAATTCCATTGGCCGAAATGTATCGAACACGCCTACAACATGCGCCGGTTTGGTTTATCTTAAAACGGCCTATCTATACAACATTAACTGAAATTCAAGGATTCCATCTATAATATTCTAATATTATTAAAGGTACATGATTTATTTCGAAATTCCATTCTTGTTAGTTCTCTCTCGAACGAATCAGACAAGTTTTTTTATCAGCTTCGTCATCAACATTTTTAGAAATAGGTATACAATGTATTATAGGCAAAATATCAATAATTACCTATATAGGTGAAGTTATAAAGTGAAAGTCTTATCGTGAAATATTCAATTTATTTTCAAATAATAGTTGTACAGTAATAATGTTTTTTTTGATAAACACTCCTAGATATTAGTCATTATTTAAAATCTGTAATTAACAATTACAGCTATAGATTTATGACTGTTTCTGTTTGCTGTAATCCAGTGGTTCTTAACCTAGTGTCCATGGACACTTGGGCATGTCTATGGATAGGTGTTGAGGGTTCCGTCCATGGTACTTCAGTGTAAATGTACCACCCTTAGGGAGGACAAGTAGACACAACACCGCACACAGTCCTTTATATGTGAATCATCCTTGGAACTTTCATTGGATATGTCGTTATTCTTTTTTCCGCCCTTCTAACTTTTTTTCCACCACTCCTAGATTCCAACGCGATTGTTTTTCGTTTAATCTTAATTCATACAAAATCCCTTTTTAACTGTTTTTCCTTCTCGCCCGCCCTCCTAACGTATTGTATATTTGCATATATGGATATTATCTCCACTTTTTTTTTCTTAAAACGATTGTTAGTATTTGTAGTTAAAAATATACAGGAAGACCCCGCTTAACGCTGTTTCGTTGATGTAATGTTAAAAGAATCCCGCGTCCTAGTCGTTCAGGAACATACCATCCTGAGCATGTTGTAATAGTTGCGTTCCATACTCAATAAATTCTCAATACAAGTTTTGAATTGTGCAAATCGACTAAAATTGTAAGATTGTAAGAACAGGAATCCTAACGGAGCACTGCCACTTAAACAAGCACCCCACAATGTTGGGCTACATGTAGGAAATGCTCAGAGGACGACGAGACGGCGGCTCACGTGCTGTGCGAGTGCCCTGCACTTTCTAAGCTGGTTCGAGTTGCCGTTCATCGAACCTCAGAAGGTACAGAGACTATCCACTGAAGACATTCTAATTGTAAGCATAATTGGGGTGATCCAGTCCCGCTTAAATATCTACATCTACAAGATGAGCACAATAAATTATCGATAAGAAAGACGCAAATTTAAATTCTTGTAAAACTTTATCTACCCGCAATATTTTAAAGATTGAATATATATTTAATTAGTTGATAGTTTGATTATTCGACCTACTCATAGAAGTTTGGAATGGGTTCTTCTGTTAGATAAAAGTTTCTTAAATCAATATTTTTAATGTTCATTAATGCAATCATTCAATCTTGATTTTTTCGTTGGTCTTTGTTTAAAAGTTCATTGAAACCTTCCAACTTTTGCTTTAAAATTAAACCTTATATGTACTTAAATGTAGGTACATATAGGGTGATTTGAAAACAGTGTGGTTGTGAAGAGCATGAGAGCAAAAGAAATACCATATCGATGATGTGGGTGGTGAGCGAGATAACAGTACGACTGCTAATACCATAGTATAATATAACAAAAAGGCAGTAGTTCAACTCCCTGTCGGCTTCTTTGATGAACTCGCGCAAGGCGCTACGAGTTGACAGAAGCAATAGAGGGAGTAGAGGAAAAGAAATAACCACTGGTAACTACGAATAGTAAGAAGTGAGATGACGCGATAAGCTGATATCTCCCTCTTTATCGTTAATTCATTTTTGTATACTGCGCAAATACCCGCGCACCACTAGACTCGAGTGACAAATCAACACATTATTCCTCCACCATCTTATTAGTATAAAGGAGGGGATCCGTCCTACGTGCTATCTCGCTTCGTTATACCCATACCTATTCATCATCGCTTACTAATATCTGTCATTTCTTTTGCTCTCATACTCTTCAAGACCACACTGTTTCCAAATCACACGGTATATGGATCTATTCAATGGTTCGTTAAAGTACCATTCTTTAATGTAATATTTTTCTTTCATCTTCAATGCAATCATTATAAAGTTCAATCAAAGAGTAGATACTTGTATGTCTTTTATCTCACATATATATCGGGAGTTATAAATTATTTCAAGAACAAAGTAGACAATAGACTGAAAACGTATGATATTGATTAGATCGACAATATAGATTACGTATTATTCAACTGTGGATAGTTTTACGTAAAAAGATATAGATTTAGAAACGTACGTTTGATGTAAAGTAATTTGGCACACCCACTATATACCTACATCGTAAACTACCGACTACCTAATATAATTAAGACTAGTACTTAAATAGTTAAGTACATACAACAAATATTTGGATGATATACTGTTATGTTATATGTACTTATGTGTATACATACATAGATTATTTTGTAAATAGAAACATGCCCTTTTACTAAGTGAACATCTTTTATAATACACACACACACACATACGACAATGTATTAATTCATATATAAGCCCTTCTCTCGCGTCCTAAATGGTAGGAATTTTCTAATAATTCATCTTAACATTAATCCAGTTAATAAATTTACCTTAAAGATCCATATTATTATTGTAGGATATTTTATGGATTATTCAAATTATTAGGACAAAGAGAAAGCGTAGTTTTTGTTGTTTCTCTGATTATTCTATTGATAAAAAAATAATACAAAATTGAAGTTTTATCACAAATATTGAAATTTATTGTTTTTATCATTGACAACAAACTGTCCTATTGTTTGTTGTTCGGAAAATTTCGCAATTTTCACCATTTTTTCTTTTCCATTCATTATTAACATTTATTATTGAATAAAATGCAACACAAACAATACAATATTTAACAATGGTACTACTCGTATAAGTCCCCCAAAATAAAATTCCCATTTATAGAAAAAAAGAAGTTTGCATAATATAATCAAATTATTATTATTTTTGGATATTAAATAAATACAGAAAACACTGGATGGCATACTTTCTCTTTTTTGCTTTCCTTTTTGTTGTTTTATTGTTGTTGTTGTTGTTGTTATTATTCAATTTCAAAGTTTGTATATAAATTCATATTGCAAGAACGAGACAAGAATTTTGCTGAATTCGTATAAATATATTTCTTTATTATTATAATATTTAAGTTTTCAGTTTAAAATATTCCTGGCTCAACTTTCCCAAGTGAATAAAAGTCTATAGAATCAATTCATTGATAACACCGTAGAATGATGGTAATAAAGTCTGTTATCACAAGTCAGATTATCCTGCTCCAATAACAGTTATAGATGACAATAAAGGATTTCGGGGGTATTAACTAATCTTGATTTTAAGTTTTAAGATGGGTTCAGATGAGACTTAAGAAATCTTATACGTCACAAATGTAGATAGAGACAACAAATGGTCAATACGATAATCCGATTGGTCCATGGATATAACCCATCTCTTTCTACAACTGTCACTTGTCATTAATCTGTCATTTTTCAAATAATCTCAATTATTCTTCGATTGTTTGAGGATGTTTTTGCTTTTTTCATCTAAACAAATATAGAGAAAGTTTCTATAGATCGAAACCAGTCTATTTCCTAAAAAAGATAAAATCAAGAACAATAATAATAGTGGCGACGACGAACGACAATGGTCCTAATAGACAAGAGCCATAATGAGATTGGTGTCGACATTATAGAGATCAATTTAACTAATTAAAAAAATGTCTCATTTGTTTGACGGGGGATGTCGGGGGGGGGGGGGCTAGAGTTTAATTAAAATTTTTTCCGTTATCCGAGAATATATTAAATCAAGATTTTAATAATTACTGATAAAATTCTTTATTATTATTATTATTATTATTTCATTATTTTTTTAAGTGTTTGATGAAACTGTGGGGTTGAAAAAGGAGGAGAAAAATCGGAAAATCTTCATTAATCTCTGTAAATCTATCTCTCACACATACACAGACAAACAAACAAACGAAGATAATTTTTCTCAGCTTTTCTTGGCTGTGATTGTCATGACTTTAGTCCACACACACACACACACAAACACACACACACACCACGCTACCAATTTTGTTGTTTTTTTCCCTATTCCAGCTTGGCTTTCTTTCTCTTTTTTTTCCACTCCTGTTTTCCAACAATTCTATCACCGGTTTTTTTCGCCCCTAGATTCTTCTTCTTTCATTAAGGTTACGGAGATGCTACTACATCCGTGTCCGAATTAGACACAAAAACACACAATTTTCTTCGATTCAAATGATTAATCTTTCGATAGTCATTTGAAGAGGACTATTTGTACTCGCCTCGCCGTCTTATGTATTTGATGGTAAATCAATTCGTTTTATAGCAATTCGTTGGTAGGTATTTTGTTTTGTAATTATTTGTAATTACATGACTAATTATGTATTCTTTTTGTTATGCCCTGGTAGTTGTAAAGCTTCTTTCTAAAAAGTATCAACCTCCAAATAGGTACCGGGTATTCTAAATTATTTCAGAACGTATGGCGTTGATTGGGTCGATAATGTGGATTACTGCATTATCGATGATTGGTCATTTCAAGGCTACTATTGTCAATCACGTTATAAACTTACGTCCCGACAGTCTCACTGGTTTGCTATTCGAGTGGAAATGATTGAGAACACCTGTTATCCCGAAATATTATTATTGGATTACAGGAAATTCAACAAGAAACCATTTACAGGATCATTACCGTCAATCTATCAAACATATCAAAGACAAGGTGGGCATTGCTAATAATTACCTCCGTCTTTGCACACAATCCCTCACCCCCCCCCCTGATATAATAAACCATCATCCACCCCTTTTACCGTCAATCAATAACGTCAAACTACTTAATCATATCAAGTTCAAACGTTAGCAATTTCAACGTTGAACACACCTGCCGTTTACATGAACCTTTAGAGCAAAGATTAATTCGAACAAAACGCGATGATTTTATAAGATATACACAATACATAAATATACAGTACGATCACGTAAAATATCAATCATTGAACCAACAAGATTAATGTTATTCGTTTTTGAAGCAAAAATTAAGGCTAAGTCCTGTTAGATAAAGAAGTCATATTGTCCAAAGAACTTGTCTTGTGTTGTGTATAATTGTTCCTCTTTATCTAACAAGATTTAGCGTTCACGTTCGGCTTAGAAAAGTCTCTCTAATGTCTATTATTTGATTATTTTAACAGTTGTCCAATGGAGTGTTTGCGGTCATTAGGTAGATTAATTCATTAAAATGAATAAATGACTATACAGCAGCAGCAATAATGTCTTTTTTTTCGTTTCAAAATCATCATTAGCTACGTTAATATACAAGTAGTTAAATCTGATTAAGTATGTAGGTATGTCTTGACGAGATTTTAATGTCAGTATATTATTTCTAATGGGAAACTATTATACCGGATGGTTCAACTATTTAGTACAGACTTGAATGAGTATGCGGCCAGAGAACGTGAACGCGCACGCGTAATCAAGTGTGTGCGTTCGTAGCCTCTCGCTAGTTTTCGTTGACACGTGCGCGCTCACGTCCATCCGCCACATCCTCATTCAAGTCTGTACATGGCATAACATTTAACCGTGTTAGATATAGGGGATCCCCAAATTGGATCACCCGGTATACTAAAATTTATTGACTTATGAAGAATTTTACAAGAATAGGTAAACTTTGACACTGGTAGGATTAATGAGAGTCGACTTTTTAATTCTCTGACAGTTAACATGAAAGAAAGAATCATTCCAAGTTGTTTGCAGTTTATACGTTAATTGTAACGCTAAATTCAGTTATAAAGAGATGATGGAAGACTTACAAAAACTCCCCTATATTATTATCAATAATCCATTAAAGGACATCAACAACAATAGACCTTTATAGTTGATAAAGGCAAAGATATTTGTCACGCATGGAATGATTGTTGTTTTGTGTTTTTGGGGTAGATGGTGGATGGGTGTGGTGGTTTTGATTAATATCAGTTAATGTACAGTGAATACCATCATCAGTATTTAGTGTTAGATAGAGAAGAGAATATCAAAACAGAGGGCTGTGATGATGATGAGGGATGATGCGAGGAGTTTATGAGAACGGCTTTAAAGTGTTATTTTGGGGGTGGGTTGTTTTGGTTAGGGACGAGTTGTTACTGTTATAATTATAACTCAAACATCGTCGTCGTCGTCGTCCACCCTCTTACAACCAAACGAACGAACGAACGATCTAACGACAAGACAAAGAGTCGTCGTCCGGCTACATTACAACGGTTATTAATCACTTTAATAACAGACTTCAGTACAATGATCTTGATAATTACCATCTATTTCGCACTTTATAGTTTATAACTAAAACTAACCAGATCGTAGTGACAGTTGCAGTACTGTTTACTGTCTTATCGATCTTTATTTAAGAAAAAGTCTATAAGATTAAGGTTTTTTATTGCTGGTGACTTTGAAAGTTCTTCTACATACAAAGATTCTCAACGACTCAATTTCAGTGCAATCCACTAGTATAGGACAGGGGTGGCCAACCTGTTTGTTCTTAAGATTGACTTTCTCCATGAAAAGTTACCTATCAAGTTCGCGATCATTAACACATTCAAACCACTGCCCTAATCGACGAGCCAGGACAGCCGCAGAGGTCTATATTTCGGCTTTTGCTAAAATGATTCAGATGAAACGAAGTGTAGATTACTTCTGAAAGTCTCTACTTTATGAGTGCTCAGTTTCCTTGAAAACGAATGGGCCGTTTTAGCGCCAACTTTTCTCAAACAAACAGACAGATACACACAAGTTCTAAAAATTGTGAATTTCATCTAGGGACCGTATGTATTTTCATCATATTAGTAGATACGGCTGCGATCGACCGAAAATTGATTTGATTGGCCACCCCTGGTATAGGAGAACTTGACGACGAACTTTAGAAACTACAAACTTTCAATGATTAGATTTGACTTGATAGGAGGGAAAATTTCAACAAAAGCCGAAAGATATAATTGGAAAATATGTGTTAAAGTCGTTTTTCATTTCATACAATTCCATTACAAAGATAACTAATTATGCATTCTCTCTTTTTTTTTCTTTATTAAGAAACATCCAATTTTGTTGTTATTCAATGGATTACCAAATGTTTTTTCTTTAAAATTTTGTGATGTCGTCGTTTCATTATTCATTAAACTTTTTAATTAAAATTTCGATCGTTGACAACAAATACAAGGAGAAGAAAAACCATATACCGGGTGTCCGACTTTAGTGAGCAAATGGCTGGCTGTAATTTGCAATTTTTCGTTCTGTGACCTGACACTCTGTATATTGTACTTATATGTGGTTGGGTAGATGGAAAAGTTTTATGTGTAGGTTTAATGATAAAATAACAAAAGGGTTGAAAACTTCGACTTCGACTCTTTTCTCTTTAACTTTTCTGCAAGTTCTCTTATCAATGCACACACAATTTGTTGAATTGTTTTCGTTTATTTTTGATTCTACTATACTATATTTTAAAATCGACATGAAAACAAACCAAAAAAAAAAACAAAAAGATCACCATTTCTAAGATAGATCTTTTGGAAATTTTCGACTATAAAGTGAATTTTCTTGTTCTGCTACCAACCACCGTGCATTATATTTACACATTGCATCAAGAAGTGAATTGAATCGATGGAACAACGACGAACGAGTTGAGAGAAGGTTTTTCAATAACGATGCTCTTCTTCTTCGTCTTCTTCTCCTTGGTTGTCTACTTATAGTTGATGGTGAGACACACAAAAGTGGGTGCAGAATAAAAGCGTATTGTACAAAGAGCGAAAGTCGCGTGTTCAATTTGTTTTCAACAATTGATAATAATATTTTCATCAATCAGATAATATAACGAAACTTTATTGTGTCTTTGAAATTGATTTTTCAATGAAAAATAATTAAAAGAATAAGCGGTAGAGTTGACTTGACTTGAACGTTCATTTTATAGACTTAGGCCCCTGTCACACGGCAAAAGTAAATTGTAATTTAACGACACGGTCAATACAAATTGTAATATTGGTGAATTGTACCCTGACACACGGAGGGGTTCACAATTACAATTAACGCATGCGCAAGGCGTAGAAATCTCGTGGATTGTCATGTGTATGTTGTGTATCTATCTTGAACAAACAGCTGATGGCAGCCATGCTTTTAAATGCCGCGCATGCGTAGTTGACATAATTAAGCTAAATAGAGTTCCTAATTGAATTGTACTGTGTGCTGTCACACGGCAAATTGAGAACCAAGCTAATTGCGACCTTGGTTAGATTATAATTTAGTTTGGCCGTGTGACAAGGGTCTTATTGCAACTCTAGTTCATGACAACATAAAGGTACATTTTGAATGAATGTACGGGGATCTCTAATTCGTTAAAATGCTTTTAGAGTTTTAAAAGCTAATATTTTATATTACAGTCTTAATCATATTAAAAGTCTCCAACAGTGGACACATTGCTCTTATGGACATTTACTGCAATTAAATATAGAACAATAAGCTATTAAACATCCACACATAATTCTTGCATAATTATTTAATCAATTGCTAAAATTTTAATTGGATAGAAGTAACAAATTACTTACTTTCACTCAACATAAGCAACAACAACATTAATTTTAATTAGCTTCATCATTAATTGTTTACTTTTACTTTTTTGTAGTGTTTTACTTCAATTTTGCACATTAATATATGCGTTTTTTTGTGTGTGTTCCGCCAACATAATGCTTAAACGAATAGAAAATCCATCAGGAAATTAAAATCCAAAAGCAACGATTATTATGTAACGTCACGTCGGACAACGACGCGTTGTGTTAATTAGCGCAACAGTTTTGCAGGTCTAAAAATATTATACAAACGGCGAGGGGCCGGAAAAAAAAAACACGAAACTAGGGGGTATAAAATTTGCTAAAAAAACCTAATAATTTTAGCGGGGAAAACTTTCCAAATCGCATATAACGGATGATCAAACAGATTTTCGAGTGCGTAGTTCCATTTCATTTAATTATTCCGTGTGTCACATTGATTTTTTCATCAACTCAACTTTGAAACAATTGAAAGGGGATTTTCGGAAATAAGACTATCTATACGTATACGTAGATACCTACTCGTTCTCTTTCTCTCTCTCTCTGTCTCTCTGTAGCGGAATTGGATTGATATAACTTTGTTAAAACCATTTCCGTCTAACAAGAGGGATCCGGGTGCGGGCGGGCGGTGCAGAAAAACGAAAAGACTTTACCAATATAGTAGATGGAAGAAGAAAATGACAATAGACTTGAATTGGTTCACAATTGGCTTTTGAATTACGAAAATCTCCCCCGTTCTGACGATATTGGTTTCCAATCCGTTATTTAATTTGGCTTTGATAAACGTTTGACAAAAATATGACAAAAAAACAGAGAGAGCGAGGTATGAATAAATGATTTCACGAAAAATAACTATAAATATCTCATCATCATCATCATCATCATGAATGTAAAAAACCAAATTATTTTAATAACGATTATGAATCATTCTAGATATTGATTCATCTTTTTTAATTAAGATCGTAGTCGATACGTTCGTTGTTTTTTAATTGCAAAACAAGATTAATGGTCTCACCAATGGAACCATGTAATAGGGTCCTTAGGGACTGGGTCAATTTTATAAAGTCAATAATTCAATCACAAAGTTGGTCCTTTAATTTAATCATCATACACCTACGTACATACGTAGTACACATGTGTGGTCAATTGACAACATCTCGGCGCCTTGTTGATTCGATTATATGGAAATTCTAATTTAGATTTTTTCCATGTAATAGTAGAACCTCGATAATTCGTCACGCAAATATTAATCACCTATGTAATTTTTCCGTAATTTGGTCATTTACCACAATTCGTCACATTACCAATCACAATAATGACGAATTATAGAGAGATTTTATTATAATCGTGATAAAAGTCTTATTAGATCCCTGTCACACGTGCATTTAGCGACAAGGTCAATACAAATTGAAATATCGGTGAACTCTACCCTGTCACACGGGCATTTCACAATTACAATTAACGCACGCGCAAGGCGTAGATTGTTATGTGTTTGTTGTGTGTGTGTGTGTGTGTGTTTCTTGAACAAACAGCTGATAGCAGCCATGCTTTTAGATACCGCGCATGCGTAGTTGACACAATTTAGCTAAATAAAGTCCTGAACAGCCAATTTCACTAAATAAAGTTTCACCGCTCATTAATTGAATATTGTGTGCTGCCACACGGCAAATTGAGAACCAAGGTAATTGCGAACTTGAATTGTATTGAGCTCGTGTGACAGGGATCTAAGCCAAAACAATAATAGATATTAATTTAGTAGATCCGCTACAAATATTACAGTATAAATTTCAAAAAAAAAGCCATAGATTCTTTAGCAATTGTTCCAACTTTAAGGCAGATTTAATCTTGTATAAAGGAATCTTTTTAGAGGAGAAAATGAAAAATTAATGAAAATAAATTGCACAAACTTTCTCTACATAGGTGTACAAGACAAGATTACATTTTTTCGCCTCGTTTTCTGGTATAAATTAAAGAATTGTTCGATTTCGTAAAGGTATGTAGCGGGTGTACAACGGTATCTCAGATCAAAATAGGCGATGGGTCGTTGATTAAGTTAATTTAAACTAAAAAAACAAAGATTCTAACCTAAATAATAAACAAAAACATCAACAATTGTCAATTTTAATCAAGTATGAATCAAGTTATGGCGTTACGTTCTCAATCCACATTTTGCCGACATTGACCTGAAAAATAGTGTTCTACACCCGGTATGACTCATTGCTTCTGGTATTTTTTTATACAATTATCGTATACGTGTATACCACAAACAAACGGTACTATCAAGTCGTTGTTTACCATTGAATTTTGTATTTTTTACGGTTAATCTTGATCGTTATTGGTTAACAAACCTATTTGACGTCTCCCATTATATTGTTGTTATCAGGTATGCATTGTAATAAGTTGATTTTATACTAAATTATCTATATTCTTAACGTAACATATACGATAAGGTCAACGAAATTTATCTTTATTATGATCAAAGAAATGATTGTCATTCAAAGTAGGCATATTGGATGACGGGACGTTATTCGTTGATTAGGCCCAACTATGTCAATGTCTGGGTTAAGTAACGCTATACGTTTCATTGCCCAGTATACTTATGATCTCCGATATATACCGGGTGTCCGCATTACCATGACCCCTACAACTGACCAGTATGGATTTTTTTTTGTTGTTTACCAGGAAAATGCAAAATGATAGTGTGATGATTTCTTATGCAAATATGGGGGGCGGGCAAACGAGGGAATTTTTGAATAATTCCATATTGTAACAAATTGAACCCTCCTCCCCCTCCTCCTTATTCCCTCATTCTTGTGTCCCTTCTTTTCCAATGAAAAGTTGCTTCATTGTAGAGACCTCCTCGTCATTAACAAGTTGTATAAAAGTTTATGAATTCCTAATGAGTTTTTGTCAAGATTCAAATGACTTTTCCTGTTTCTAATTTCCTAATCTATTCTAATATTTCTTAAAGAATTAATTATTATACCTAGGTACATTGGAATAGAGAGAATTAATGGATAATTCCAGTATAGTGTAAAATTTAATTTTAAACTTCTTCAACAAATAATAATAATGATAATGATAGTAATGTAATAAGAAATCTCTCACTTGCTCATACATAAAGAGTTCAACGTTTCGTGACATTAAATATTGCATTTAAAGTATAGCAGCCGCATATTATTTCACGCTCTGTAAATTGAAACAAAGCAGCACGTTACAATTACCGTTACGTGGTAAACGTTGACGACATTCTAAAAAAAAAGTCGTTTTATAGTAAAACAACAACTTTTTTTAGAATATCTACCTAAATCTAAACCGACAAACTGGAAAAGTATACTAGAAGATTTCATTGTTAGTTATTTGAATTTCAAGTAAAGGTCAGTTTCATCAACTAGAGTTAAATTTATAACCGTCATCCGTCATTGATGAAATCCATTTATTTATTGATACTCTAGTAGTAGATAGGGCATTTAAATATTAAATAGTTTTGATGTTCTAGTTGAATTCTATTGGGACGTCCTGTATAATAAATTTAAAAGTCCCATTCTACCAATAGATTATTATTTCAACAATAATAGCATTATTTTTAGAATTTCCCATGATTTGTGCCGTTAACCCTCCTTAGATAGGTTCTACTGTATTTATTAATGACTAGTATGATTAAAATCTAACCAACGAATAGACGGAAGTCGATTCACTTCACTGATGTTTTAAAGCAACAAGATAATAATAAAGGGCGATAATGAAGGGCTAAAAACCACCTGTTTTAATGATAAAAAAAAAATACATAAAAATTAAATATTCTTGTTTTAAAAAATTCTTCAAAGTATCCTGTCTATTTCACCTGTTAAGATTTTGAGAACACTTTCAAAACGATGGACACATGCTGGGTGTATTGTATTTTAAATAATATAATAGTACCTGTAGGGTTTTTTTGTATACCGCACCTTCCCGCGCGCCTCACCTGACTTGTGCCGTACTACCAGAAAACCGGTTATAAGGTAAGGTATACACTTGCCTTTGTTAAACTTTTTAAAAGAGAATGGACCCAAGGAATCTTTTGTGTGTACACAGGAATGTCTAGAAAACTTCCATCATATTATTGGAAGTTTTCAAGAGAAAGGCGGTAAAGATTTCCCGCTTTTTTTTCGATTTTTATCAATGTATATAGGTGAAATACGCTTATCACTGGGGATAAGATTATAATGATAATAAACATACATACATACAAATTGATAAGAGATAGAATGAGGAACAAAAAAATTTTTTGTGGCTTAAAAGCAACAGTTGAAGAAGAATGGTCGAATATTGTGAAACAATGGCGTGCCATTGTTGAATGCATGAGGTGCCATCATCATCATCATCATCATCAACAACAACAACAAGACCATCAACGGTCGCTTACCTTTAAACAGGAATATTCCCAAAACGGAAAACCAAATATTATTTCTAAAGTCCATATTTGTATTGTTTTATAAATTTCCAAATAAATCACATTAAATTGCACACAAAAAACACTATTCTCATATTATTATTATTATTATTATTATTCGTAATAAACAGGCGAAAAAGGCAGTATATTCATATAATAATAAAACTCTTTTATATACATTTAAGGTGTTTTTGTTGCCGAAAATCCCACTATAATCAACACTAATAACTCAAAATTTTGGATTTTTATTGAATTTTCAAAAATTTGTTATCAACTTATCACTCTATTACATTGGTAATTTATTAGTCACCACTGAAATTTGCCGTTTTGTGTGCGCGTCACACGTTGGTTTGAAAACAGGTGAAGTTTGCCGACGTAGCAGCACCTCTCTCCTACTAACTAACAACAACTCTCTATTTTACCTGCACACAGGTAGAAACGTACCGAAAACAAAAAAACAGTCAGCCCACCACTACCTAGACACAACGAGAACGAGTTGACTGCTGAAACTCTCTCTACCACAGCGTGGCGCGGTCGCGACTGCCGCCACTATAATAAAATAGCTGCTTGCTAGAGAGACCGGCAAAGTAAAACGCGCCGCAAAACAACGCAACACCTTTCTCGTCTCACACAAACCTGCAATCGGTATTTCCCGCGAAAATCCACCAGATTTCCCTTAAAATAATTCTCACAATCAGTATTTTCGACATACATACAGTGTGTCTCGTCTAAATCGTTTCCCGCACTGTCACATATCACCTGACCAGGCGGGAACGGTGATTATTGGTTCGTTCTACGAATTCTCAAATTTGATTGGTTTATCCATATGTGATTGTGTGTTCTTAATAGAGATGTCGTGTTGAAACTGTTGAAAACAAACCGAATTGATTCCATCATTCTGATTAATTTCCCAGTTGGATAAATTGTATTATAGCTGGTTATCCGGACGACAGATTTGAGGTTCATTTCTAATCTGATAAAGATTTGCCTAAAATGAATATTCAAATGTTATAATAAAGGCCGGCGACTAACAATAAGCTCCAAGGGTTCAAACCCTTTTGATTTGATTTGATTTGATCCATGAATTTAACACAAAACGCATCTCAGTCTCCAAGCCCCAGTACGAGTCAGTATCAATTAATTTTTGTTTGAACCAAGAGAAAAAAAAACAGGATAGAATTATTGGATTAGATTTTGTAAATAATAAAAATAATAGATAACAATATAATCAACGAATTACGTTACTTCATACGATTATCTAGCGGGTGTCGCAAATCATTCTAAATTACAGTAGGGAACGTAAGTCGTAGCGTTGATGTGGATGACGTAAGAAATGACAGATAAGTGACAGCTGACAGATATATTCGTAATATAACCTAAACATGAAACGTCAACAAATGTCATTAAGGTATGTATTAAGTCACGGACGTACGTTCTTCGTTTAGAATCTAGCACACCCATTATATACCCTGTATATGTATATGATAGAAGGGGGAAATTAAGAAATAATACACAATAAGTTACGGTTTGATACGTATATTGAGCGAACAATTGGTAATAATAACGTCATTTATACAAAAAAAAGTCTATCATTCGTGCTATTTAGATAGGTAGACAAAAAAGTTGTGCATACCATCATTTTTTTTTGTCTATGCTATATATTGGTATATAAGTATAATTTCCATTAAATATTGTGTTAATAACAATATTAAGTGAAAAAATTTGGAGGAATACTTGTGCTTAGAATGGAATTTGAGCAATAAGGGTGTCTTTTTTTTTTGTTTATTAATTTAATTATTATTGTTGAACACAAAAACAAACAAACTCAAGTTGGCTATGTATATCGTAACTTGATTCATACACATTTAACCTTGACAAATGATGTACGAATAAAGCTACGACTTCAATTTTGTTCTCCATAGCCAACTATAAACTTTCTTTTTTTTTGGAAATTCGTAAATGGTTTAAAAGATTAGAATATTCCAGCATCACAGCCATTTCAGTCATTATTCATGTTTAGTTCAATTTTTTTTTTTTTTTGAACATTCTATAATACAATATTTGAGATTTCCCAATTACGAATTTCTTGAAAAAAGGAAAAAATAGACGAAATATTTTTGATGAATATATGAAGAGTTGATAGTCTTTTACATCAATTGACTTTGAACTAACATGCATAAAATGTTTATATACTCTACAGTGTGATCTATAAAATGTTATGGTCAAAGTGTGCCATGATAAACGTATGTCCTAGAATGCTTACTACGGTAACGCCATCTATAGGTGTGTTCTATAATACCGAGTTGGAGTAGAGTGAGAGCGAGTGAGTAAACAGAGTGAATTATTAAAAAAAAAAAAACGGATTGGGAGCGAATAGAGTGAAATTCTGTCAGCTGGATCAACGGTTGACATTGGAGATATTGTTGTTTGAGCTACTGCACATGCGTCAACAAATTTACTCCGTTCTCTATTTATTCCGACCTCTTTATGGTGTAACTGCAAACTTTAAACGAACGCTCCAAGGAGTAAAAAGAGTAAAAAGAGTTACTCTTTTTGATTTATCGAACGCACCTTTAGTTTGTCAAATGAAAAGCGATAAAGTGCAGACATACGTTCACTACGTTATTCAAAGTTAACACTCACTTGGCCATAAATTTTATAGATCACACTGTATAAGTAACTAGTGTCTAGTGTATTTATTTAATAGTTATAAAAATAAATAAATAAATAAATCCAGAGAGACCAATTTAACGACTAGACTAGACACATCTCTTTGATCTATCTGATTTTTCGTGTTTTTGTTTTTTTTTAACAATTTATTGATTATGTAAAGAGAGTTGTTCATGCATACATGCATTTAAGGGTGCAACAACACTGTCTTCCTACTAAATACAAAAAAAGTAATCCAATTTTAGGAAAGATAGACAGGACCTTCTAGTGTATGCGCACCATTAAAATATAGGTTTTGTGAGATGGCGCCACCAGTAAACTGAACTAATCAATGCACATACGTTCTACTTATCAATACTAACGAAAATATATCTAATCATGCGTTATCTACGTTAAAAAAAACAATTAAAGAAAATTCTGGGAAACAACATAAAGAAATATACGGTGCAATTCAAACACAAATCTTTATCTTCATCTTCACCTTCTCCCCACCCATTTACAGCTGACATGAATACCTAAGGAGCGGGAAAAAGAGAAAGATGAAGATGAAGATTTGTGTTTGAATTGCACCGATAGAGACATGCAAATACACACAAAATTACATGCAATCAAGGTATGGATTGATTCCAGTTTTGTTGTTGTTGTTTTGGTGGTGGTAGTTATTGTTGTTTTGTTGTTATCAATAAATATTACAAATAAACTTTAAATCAAGCACTAAAAAACGGCGATTATGCCTGAGACATTTGCAGGTTTTTGGCGCCGTTTTTAAGCATTTACATTTCAATTAAAAAAAGCTTGATAAGCTTCTAAACAATAGGAATTGTAATTAAAAAAAAGAAAAGTAATCAATCAAATCAATCAAATAATACTCAGTTGAATTTTGGTTGTGATAATGTTGTTGTTGTTGTTGTTCCACCTCCTCCTGTTGTTGTTGTTGTTTTTGGTGTTGTATTGATTTTTTCTTTTAAATGATGAAATTTCGCTTGCATCATTCTCAATTGTAAATGTAATGAACTACTTAATTGTTTTTGTAAATCTTGTACTTCCATTAATTCTTTACGTAAATTTTGATAATTCGTTTTAACTTGATTTACCGATTGTAATAAATTATTAACTTCAATTTCTTCACAATCATTTGAAAATATCTCATTTTCAATATTGCCAACTTGTACAACGAGATCATCGAATTTCTCATCAGTGACTTTCATCTATACAACAACAACAAAAAATACAAATATAATTGGGAGACAGGGGTGGTTGGGGTTAAAAACCCCCCAAAATTCTAACCTTTTCTTCTAAAGTTTCAACCACCTTCTCCATAATTGCAGGGGGAGGGTAGTATTCGTCTTATCAATTTATCAATCAGTACAAAAACACTATAATAACTGAATTAATTGAATCATTCCTAGAAAAAAATCGGTGTTTATCACCATATAACACTTGATAATTGACATTTGCACAGGATCAGGACCTGTCAGGATAACAGGACAAAATTTGACAAATGGTGCCATCTAGTGACTAGAGGATGAACTAACATTTAGGCGCCAAACCGGTATGGATGACGTCACACGATTCCAACCGAACGGGGCGGATATAACCCATTCTAAATAGTACACCCAAACCTCAACTTATACGAGTATTTCGTACCGTAGAAGTCGAAAATCGTATAAGTCAAGAGTACTAGTTTCCATGGTAACGGCATGATGTCTGTCAACTTGACAACAATTGTTGCAAATGCCGGAGAGAGCTAAAACTTGACCAAGAGACCAAGAGAATGAGGCATATTTCAACAAATTATTAGTCCAGAAAAATGTTTGCTTTCAAAAAAGATTACTTTCAAAGCAAAATAGTAACAAATCTCTACGAAATTACTTGTTCAACTCAATTGTCAATTTGACAGATACTTTGCGCTACGTTTGCACTGGTGCAAATTTTATCCGTCATGTGCATTTTGTTGTGCAAACACCAAGATTTCTGCGGAAAACTGCGCATCATTTGTTGGGGTAAGTCGTATAAGTCGAATTTTTCCCAACATGTATAACCTCAATCGTAGAAATCGAGAGTCGTATAAGTCGAGGTTTGGGTGTAACACTAAACCGGTACATACAGGCTGTCCTAGAAACATCGCATCTTCAGTCATTGGAATTATTTATTATAAAGAAAAAAACTTACATTTTTTTCAACCACCTTCTTCATAACTGGGGGGTAGTATTCGTCTTATTATCAATTGATCAATCAATACAAAAACACTATAATAACTGAATTAATTGAATCATTCCTAGAAAAAATCGGTGTTTATCACCATATAACACTTGATAATTGACATTTGCACAGGATCAGGACCTGTCAGGATAACAGGATGAAATTTGACAAATGGTGCCATCTAGTGACTAGAGGATGAACTAATATTTAGGCGCCAAACCGGTATGAATGACGTCACACGATTCCAACCGAACGGGGCGGATATAACCCATTCCAGTAGCAATAAAACGGTACATACAGGCCGTCCCACCGAAAATATCGCCTCTTCAGTCATTGGAATTATTTATTATTAAGAAAAAAACTTACATTTGTTTCAACCATGTTCTCCATAACTGTGGGGTAGTATTCGTCTTGTTATCAATTAATCAATTAATACAAAAACACTATAATAACTGAATTAATTGAGTCATTCCTAGAAAAAATCGGTGTTTATCACCACAATATAACACTTGATAATTGACATTTATACAGGACCTGTCAGGATAACAGGATTGAAATTTGACATGTGCTGCCATCTAGTGACTAGAGGATGAACTAATATTTAGGCGCCAAACCGGTATGAATGACGTCACACGATTCCAACCGAACGGGGCGGATATAACCCATTCTAATAATAACACTAAACCGGTACATACAGGCCGTCCCACCGAAAATATCGCATCTTCAGTCATTGGAATTATTTATTTAAAAAAAAAACACTACATTTTTAATAATAATAATAATTAGCCGCCAAAATTGAAGGAAGGATGTTCAAATCTATATTTAGCTATTTCGAATTCCAGTCGTCTCTCCTCTAGAACTAATCTTCGTTCTTCTAATATTAATTTTTTCTTATCAATTTCACATGATTCTTGATCAGAATTATCGTTTAATTTATATTGATTTGTGTTTAAAATACGATTTTCTAGATCATTATTGATTTGTATTTGTTTATTGATATCTTCTGTTACTATAGTTTCATCAATTATTTCATTTTTAATTGATAAGGTGTTATCATTATTTTCTGGTTTCTGAGGCGGGAATTTCTCTTTTGTTTTCAGTGCAATTGATCCCCATAATTTCAATGCTCTCTCCTCATGACGACTTAATTTCAACATTGGAACGATACTATTCAGATTACTACTTGTACATAATAGACGTTGTTTAATTAAACGACGACATTTGGCTTTTGTACTACGTTTCCAATCACTAAATCTCTACAAATTGACAATTAAACATATAATTGTAATATAACGATAAATTATCCGTGCAATTCAAACGCAACTCTACATCTTTATCTTCTTCTTGTTGCTCTTTATGGCAATTCAAGCGTCCCCACTCTTTAACGATTTGCTTGCCCCGCCCAGCAAGCTTAAGCGCGACATTTAGATCATATATCTATCCTTGCTCCTATCGTAAATTTATATCTCTGTCCTTTACTATGTGGACTTACTACTGGCCAACTGTAAATGGGTGGGGAGAAGCTGAAAATGAAGATAACTGCCAACCAACTCCTTAGATATAAAGATGAAGATGTAGAGTTGCGTTTGAATTGCACGAATTCAAATAGTTATAATACTCTGCGCCATTCTTTCCATGTTAGGATTGGTCCTTGTTGACAGGAATTCAAACGTTCCGATAATAATTGCCACCATTTATCCGTATAATTCGGATCTAATAAAGGATTGATTACACTAGTACGGAATTCTTCATTGTCTTTCATTAAATTCAAATAAACATCATATTGTTCATTACTGGTCCTCTGTGAACGTCCTCGTTTTTCCGTTATTTTCCCCTAAACCAATCAATAAATCACGTTAGAATCGTAGCGTATGTTGACGTTATATCATACAATACCGTTAAGTCAACGTTAAAATCCATGAATGTAATACGACCTCCACCGATTTGACACTTAAAAGTTAGGTTATGCACAATTTATCATTTTAATCGTTAAATTTACTAAAAGAGTCGCCTAATTGATAAATTTTATACATTATGGTTAGAAATTCTATAATTATTGAGTAATTTTAGGCATTTAGTTGCTTAAAGTCACTTATTTCTCGAACACTTTAGTACAGTCGACAATTTTAGGTTATGTTTACTAATATCGAAAACAGGTCGTATTACACTTCCGGATTTGGCGGGTAATTGAAACACCTGTTAATTGTATTTGTTATTTTTTATTTATTTAAAGATTCATTTGAATCTCACCTTAATTATTTACAATAAAACCTATTTCTCTCAATAATTTATCGATCGATTTCACCAAAAACAACATCTAACGTACCGATAATCGCCACAATATCGGCTAACATATGGTTTTTACCAATTTTATCTAAAGCAGCTAAATGTGCAAAACCGGGTGCTTTAATTTTACATCTATATGGTTTCGAACTACCATCTGATACTAAATAAATCCCGAATTCACCTTTTGGTGCTTCAATTGCTGTATATGTTGAACCAGGTGGTACTTGATAACCTTGTGTAAATAATTTAAAATGATGTATTAAAGCTTCCATTGATGTTTTCATTTCAGCACGACTAGGTGGTGTTAATTTGGCATCATCAGTTTTAATTTCACCAGGTGGCATTTGATTTAAACATTGTTCAATAATACGTAATGATTGACGCATTTCTTCAACACGACATAAATAACGATCATAACAATCACCTTTTGTACCAATTGGTATATCAAATTCCATTAAATCATATGCATCATATGGTTGGACTTTACGTAAATCCCATTTAATACCAGAACCACGTAACATTACACCACTAAAACCATAATTGAGAGCATCTTCAGCTGATACAATACCAATATCAACAGTTCGTTGGACCCATATACGATTTGTTGTTAGTACATCTTCAACTTCATCTAAACGTTCACCGAATTTCATTGTAAACTCGTAAATATCATCCAAGAGACCTATTGGTAAGTCCTGGAAAATTTCATGATTTTAGATGACTTGACCTGACTGACTGGAATCAAAGCAACTTACTAGAGCAACACCACCTGGCCGGATATAAGCAGCATGCATCCTAGCACCGGAAACTCTCTCATAGAATTCCATCATTTTTTCACGTTCCTCGAATAACCAAAAGAATGGTGTTAGCGCACCAATATCAAGTGCATGTGTACCAACTGCCATAATATGATTTAAGATTCTTGTCAATTCGGCGAACAGTACTGTAAAACAATAATAACTTTTAGAAAGTTGGTAGAACTATTGAACATCGAATCAACCTCGGATATATTTCGCCCTTAATGGTACATCGATATTTAGTAATTTTTCAACCGCCAAACTATAACACTGTTCATTGCACATCATCGATACATAATCTAATCGATCAAAATATGGTAATGCTTGTGTATATGTTTTATATTCGATTAGTTTCTCTGTGCCACGATGTAATAGACCAATATGTGGATCGGCACGTTTAACAATCTCACCATCCAATTCTAATACTAAACGTAATACACCATGAGCAGCTGGATGTTGTGGGCCGAAATTTAATGTTAGATTTTTTACAGATCGTTCAACGGGTGCCTTTTGGGCATTATATGGTGGTAATGCCCATTTACTGGTCACTTCATCCGGATACATAACAGGACCATCGAATTGGGACAACCATTCTGGATCTGGATACCATTTCGCTTGATTAACACCACTAAAATATAATCATAATTATAAAATTGGGGGAAGAAAAAATAAAAACACAACATAACCTCACTTTTCGGGTTACATAATATTTATGATTTTTTATTTAAAACTAGATCTTACCTGGTGTGTATTAAGGCGGTACCGTTTTTTAAAAATAATTTCGAGGGTGAAAATCCGAGGGATTTTCGTAAAATTGTATTTAATAGAGAATTAGCCATAGTTTTTTCGGGGGGTTGGGGTGGAAAAACAAAAAACAATTGACAATTGCCGAACGGTTGTGTCTACAATTACATCAATTAATTGTGACTAAAATAACAAATTAATTAATTCCAATTCAATTAAATTAAGAAACCACCAACCACCAAGATGGAATATTTAGCGAAAAACTTTAATAAAATATTACAAATTGGATAAATTACAAATAACAAAAAGGATAATGGTGGAAATATAAAATTTATAAATTTCTAGTAAGTTAGATGACCAACAATACACCAAATTTGGCGGGTAGTTTGAAATTGTTCTAAAACTCCCGGGAAACCTCCATTATTATTGCTATAAATCCTGTTTTTTTTTTAACAAAATAACAATTATAATTGCTCTATTTATTGATATAATAAAGCCTGTTTGTTTGATATTGCAAAATTGAGATAAATTACGATTAGTATCAACAATAATACGGAATTTATTGTAGTTATTGTTAAAGGAACATTACATGTAATTTTTATTTTCCAGTGTCCTTATTAATAATTAAATCAACTAGGTCAAAACTATTTATTTTTTATAAGGTTTTTTCAATATTCATTAGCATTGTGAATATTCACATTTATTCAAAATATTATGATAACAGCGTTGTTTTTTTTTTGTTCGAAAAGTACCTGGTTTTTCAGGTTTTTATTCACCAAAAAAAAAAAATGGTAAAATCAATATATTAATTTTCAGTTCTAAAATTAGGTAATAATTTCAAATTTATGTACATAATAAGATACATAATATCAACATATTACCTATGTATTGCTGTATATATTTTATTTCCAGTTTATTTAGATTGTAAATGAAATATGTGGCCAATGTGGATGATAGTGATATGTTTCGTCCGAATTTTCCTCGATCAAACCAGGTAATATTTGCCAGAAATACACAGACAATTGAGAAAACGACAAAGAATCATTTGTTTCAAATCTAGAATAGATTTTACTTAAAAAAATGTATTTTGTTCAAAAACATTTTTAAAAACACTGGTCTATTCCAATTGTTAAAGATCATTTCTGTAAGTTTCTCAACTAATTAGTTGTATTTTGTGCAGTTTCCCGTGGGATACCCGATATAATTTTAATTGAACCGCTCAATGTAACGGGTGTCAAATTTCAGCGGCCACCCATTAAGTTAAACGATTATTTAAAAGACGAAATTTTGTAAATTTATTGGTTTAATTGATATTGTGTCGTCATTCGTCAACATACAATCTATCCCAATAAAAATTGTTTGATATTTTTCGACTTTTATAGCTTTAACGTTTACGGTTACGTTACGCGTCAAGTATAGACAGGACTTTAAAATCTAAACAAGTTTCTATACTATGTCCCAGCAAAAATGCCCCTCCTCTTAGTCCCTACATCTCTGAAACATTATTAACAAAAAACTGTTAATTTCTGAACCTTTTCTTTCAGTAATGGTATATCGCAGAACAGTCACCCAATACCCATCAAATTCTATTGGAATATACCAACATTTCAATGTGATTCGTATAAATTAAATTTTAGCGAATTAGCTGAAAAATTCAATATCATTCAAAATCGAAATGATCGTTTTCGTGGTGAAAATATAGCTATTTTATATGATCCTGGTAGTTTTCCAGCAATATTAAAAACCGAATCAAAAACAATTCTACGTAATGGTGGTGTACCACAAGCTGGTAATTTAACAAAACATTTACAATTATTTGAAGAAATCATCAATCAACTACTGCCAGATACCCAATTTTCAGGTATGTCCTTTCAAATTCAAATCACAATAATGGGGTTTGTCACACCCCATTCAAATAATTTCCCCCCCCACTCAAATGGTGAAAGCAATGACGCAATTTCCCACTATTTGAGTGGGGGGGTGGACAAGCCCCATTGTGTATAATGAATGAGGCACTGTGATCCCTACCGGTTTTGCAAGAATGTGACGTCATTTTCTGTCAATTTATTTTGACATTTAACCAATGACGTCATATTCTTCCCAAATAACAAATAGTTTGATTCAAAATTGTTGTTAGGTTTGGCAATTATTGATTTTGAAAGTTGGCGTCCAATTTTCCGGCAAAATTTCGGCACATTATCACCATATAAAGAATTAGCAATTGATTATGAACGTCAACAACATCCATTCTGGCCAGAAAATCTAATTGAAAAAGAAGCAATTAGACAATTTGAAAATTTCGCGAAAATATTTATGCAAGAAACATTAATTTTAGCTAGAAAATTACGTAAAAATGCTACATGGGGTTATTATGCTTATCCATATTGTTTTAATATGTCACCGAATAATATGAGAATGAATTGTCCGAAAGATGTAATTAAAGAAAATGATCGAATTCAATGGTTATTTGATTTAACTGATAATCTATATCCATCATTGTATTTAAATAATGATCGTTTAAATGTCCAGGAACGGATACAAATGATCCAGGGACGTATAATAGAAGCACATAGAATTGTTAGTATGGTCAAGAATCGGTACTATCATCCTGAAATTATACCATATTTTTGGTATAAATATCAAGACAGTCATGAGTTTGTTACAAAAGTAAGTTTTGGTAAACCCCTCGCATAGATTGATCTGGTATCAATCTGTAACTATGACGAAGGTCGATGATAACCGAACTGGTTTGTGCCGACTAGAGTCCGAAAAACTGCAACGTCTGCGCATGCCTCTGGCTCCAGTCGGCCTTTGTTCGGCTATCATCGATGTTACTGTAACTATGACGAAGGTCGATGATAACCGAACCGGTTTGTCGCACCATCTGCGCATGTCTTTTACCCCAGTCGGAGCAAACCGACTAGATTCGACTTGGTTCGGCTACCATCGCTGTTACTATAAAACTTGTGATTGCTCTCGTTCAGAGCGAGGTTCGAACATGCTTTCAAATCTGATTTTTCTCTCTGTTTCGAATTGCAGGAAGATTTATTTAATGTTTTCTCGACTTTATCCAATTTAAATATTGATGGTTTAATAATCTGGGGTGCTAGTAATGATGTCAATACAAAAACAAAATGTGTAAGTCTTTATGAATATATTAACAATATATTAGGCCCAATTTTGATTAAAACGTCCAACAAAAAGACTACATAACACATTAAAGTAATAATAATAATAACAATAATAGTAATAATAAATTAAATAGAATTTCCTTCTAATTGTGTTTCATTTTCTAGAAATGGTGATTTGATTCCTATTTTTATATAATAAACACCTCGTTCATGTCCTGTTAAATTATCACCAAATCCAATTTCATCCCCATTGTCTAAAATTTCTACCTTTTCATCCCCTAAATATTGAGCTCTTTTTGCTTTAACACCGTTATTATTAACACTTTCTATGAAAAATAGTGTCGATCTAGCATGGCTACAATTATCTAAAAAAAGAACAGAAATTTTTTATTTGTTGATTGATTATTAGGATGTCAGTGAAACACTGGTGGTTGTATTTTCTAGCTTTTAGGGGCCAACGTTTCATGGTAACTTCTTCTTATGCGATCTTCTTCCTATGTATGACGAGAATCACACTGAAGTAATAGACTAGTTGATGCCCTGAAGAAGTTACTACACGGTGACGAAACGTTGGCCCCAAAAAAACTAGAAAATACAACCACCGGTGTGAAAATAATCATAAATTCAAAGGAAATATGTACAGTAAAGCTCCTTCAATCCGTCAAGTCCAAAGACTAGACCAGCAGTACAACAGATTGATTGAAAAACCAGAAAGCAAACGCTTGCCGGATTTAAAGAGTTCTACTGTATGATTACGTATTATTTTTTGGTTCTCTTACCATCTACATGACGATCACATCCTGGTTGGTTTTTACCACCATTCGGATAGAAATCAACATGTCCTAATGGACTTTTAAACCCAAAATAATCAATATCAGTATGGTAAACATCAACAAATTGAGCATCTTTTGAACATACACGTAAATTTTCATCTAATAACTTATCAAATCCTGGTCCGGCAGCATCTAATACTGTAATACGTCCTAATTTCTTATCAGTTTTCTGATAAATTGATTTTCCAACAAAACCAATTAAATGGGAGCCCAAAGAATGACCTAAAATTGTTCAATTTTTGTTACAA